>JAVTVY010020367.1:0-76933 GCA_036873755.1 Hanleya hanleyi
AAGTTCCCCTCTGGCGGTGTACGGCAAGAACACAATCTATTCTACAGTTTAAATTACTGGCTAAGTAATTAAAAAAATATATAGAAGATTTGACTTCTTCAATAAGAATGCTGTAAATGATTATCTATCATTTTTTGTTTGCGCTCCAAGGAAGCTCGGTCGTCTTGTGAACATTCGGTTGAGACTACGAATAATCTTCATTAACAAAAAGTTTCGCCAAAGATAGCTTAAAGTATGCCTAAATATATTATCAGAATTCATAAAACGTTGGTGTGTGCAAATTGCGAAGGCCGCCTCCTCTTTCAGAACGGCCAGTAAAACGGTTAAACATAACATTTCAAATGAATACAGCTTCGTATAAATTCAGACACACGGGCGAGTCGAGGTCATAATCGGGGCAACATGCAGTGCTCGGTCAGACTAGTTGTCTCTTTGGCTTGTCTTGTTACAACCGCCTAACCAAAATATACACAGAAATTCAAAAGATCAATTAGCCCCTTACAGAGAATGACAAATACTTGTATATGCTCTTTATTCGTTACCGCCCGACTGTTAAAGGTTGCACACGAAACTTCCGATGAGGAAATAAGAATTAACAATTATTTATGGCCCACACATCGTTCCAGCTAAATAACAAAAAAGAAACAATAACAGAGATTTCTACCTAAACAATAAGTTAATGCCATTTCATTTCTTTTCAAATGAGACACAGACGCGCATTTTGTTGGACGAAAGCGGGATATCGCTTTACCCCGTCAGAGAGAGAATGCACTGTTATGTTTATATTATCCACTTGTTTAAGCCAAACTTAACGAGATGATTAACCTTTACAGTGTTGTTTTCTTGCTGACAATATAACATCCGTTATTCTGTTCGACAGGAAGTATGCATTAACACATATGAAATGTAGGTCTTGATGTTGGGGGCGGAGGGAGGGACTTCAGCCATAAATAATGTGGGTCCACTGTTCGTTTTACCATTCTCACCTCGTCTCTCATTAGAGAAATCACTCTACCTGGTCTTACTGAATATCTCACTTACTATCGGCAAAACATATTTTTGTGCATAAATAACCTGCGATGATATACGTATACGTACCAGAAAGAGTCATGCGAACTTGTACATAGCGATTCTTATTTACTTCTATTTATATCTCCTACTAATCTCTCATTGTTATTTATTATTTATTCATATTTAGCGCTGGAAAAGGTATTCAAAAAACAAAGAAATGTACCGCGAAATTCAAATAAAACATTGAGTTGATGGGCCGCGAAATCCGAATGGGAAGCGGCCCTTAAACTACAATTTCAATCAAAAAAACGTACATGTACTCAAGTGAAATCGTATTGAACTACCGTCGACTGTACTGTTTTCATAGTAATATGGATTATAACTTAAAGTGAAAGATTTTCCCATCAGTCGGTGTCCTTCCTGCCGAATCATACTGTCGGTTCAGTAAAATATAACTTCTGCGCAGTAATATGTTGCAAGATTTCAAACACGTGTTCTCATTTTCCCGCGAAAAGCGACGTGGGGATAAACTGGTCGCGCGGGGCTATATTTAGCA
This sequence comes from Hanleya hanleyi, assembly GCA_036873755.1. Classification (NCBI taxonomy): domain Eukaryota; kingdom Metazoa; phylum Mollusca; class Polyplacophora; order Lepidopleurida; family Hanleyidae; genus Hanleya; species Hanleya hanleyi. The sequence continues at coordinate 1,568 of JAVTVY010020367.1, forward strand.
TGTTCAGACAGCATCCAACACTTGTACCAAAGTTCGTCTGGATAGCGGAGTTGTGTGTAGACGCCAGATTTCATGAGGGTTGATCTATTTCACAGAGTTCTGTTTTATTGGTGACAAATCCGCAGAAAGGGATTACCAGACTTCAATCAAATTAATCAACCGATTTCTAGTAAAAAGGTACGGGTATTGCATAATTCGTTTCATCGGTTCTTGTCCCACTGATTAAATATTTATACACTGCATATTCCGGTAGTAAAGTCCCGGACATTTACTCTTGAATGGTCAAAATTAACACAATTTGCAAGAATTTTTGAATATATAAAAACGAATGACTTGAACTTGCATATCTTTATGAGGAGCGGCCGTAAGATGAAGCTTCCAATAAACAAATACCCACACTTTAATACCAGAAACGCTATTCCTTGATACGCGCAAGTCTGGGTCAACTTTGAAAGCAGGTGTCCGACGAAGCACAAATTACAATCCATTTTGCAAGCGGTGTTTATGATTAAAAAAATATTGAATCTATTTCCTTTCACAAATTTTTAGATGGAATGCAAATACGCTTGATCGAGGTCGACGTGTTCGCCAGTAACACAAATTCATACACCTGATGTTATTTAATAGGTATGAATTACATGCAGACATTCGTGCCGATTAACGCCACGTGGACTCCCAACTGATTTTCTTGAGCTCGCTAACAAAGACCTCGCTAGCGGGCTCTTCCCGCAGCTCGCTTCCAGCCATTGTCTGACCGTGCTGATAGCGCGCGGCCTGTGTTCAATCATGTCGACGGACTACATTCAACAGAGTTAGAACAATGGCCAGACGATAATCATGGGCATTGGCGCACTATACCTTTGTGTTGGCACGCTTCGTTTGCGCGCCGTTGGTGCGCCAAAATTAACCTTTCAGCTGGCCTGAACTGTATCTTCTGGTCAGCCTTCAGATTTATTCTTCTCGGCTCTCTATATTTAGGTCCTTTCATCAGGAGTAATTTCAGGTCCTTATCACTCACCACATCAAGGTCACCAGTCACAACATGTTTGCATGGTGTATAGATAAAGTTCGACGATTCACAATCACAACTATAGCCTCCGGACGTGTATAAATTCCAGTCAAACTCCCTGACAGCATTGGAGTAATTGAATATTTTGGTGGCTATAGATTTAGTATACTTATATGAAATGCAAGGAGGTTCTGTGAACTTAAAATAGTTTGGTACAGCATTGCGTACCTCTGAATCATTCAGGATTCGAGGTAAATTAATAATGTCCAGTCCTTTATCTAAGTAGTTGAGTTTCAAGAAAAGCCGATCTTGAGATGTTTCGATTATGTTCACTGGACGATACAACCGAAAATATGCTATATCTTGACATACTTTACTGATTTTTGGTGGTATTATATTTCCTGAAGATGCAGATTTCCTACTGATGACGTCGCCAATGACGTGAACATCTATCAAGTCGTGAATAAGTAGAGATATACTGGATCGCTCATCCGGCAGTCATGAGTGTTATAGAAGAAAGATGAGATATGCATGACCTTTTTGAACAACACACGTATGAATATCCTTTCGAAATGTCTGAATCCATCTGCGGATAGATGTGCCAAAATTGTAATATTTTGAAATTTCAGCTATGAATGACTATGAGACAGTATCAAAACTTTCTCAAAATCAACAGGAAGTAGTAAACCTGGTATATTATTTTCTTTTGTCTCGAGATTAATCGTATATTTCCCCGATATACTTTCATTGGAAAAATCCCCTCTGGTCTTCATGAATGAGTTTATTTAAAACTGATTGTATTCTATTTGCGATGCACGCCGAGGCAAGTTTGTATGTGACATTTAACTAAGTAATCCGTCTCCATCATTTTAGCAGAGTTCGTGGTTTCCCTGGTAAACACTTTATCAATCTTTGTTTTTGAGTTATAGAGATTTGGTCATTGACATACGCTGCACTGCTATAACGGAGAACGAATTTCTCGAGCTCTCTCCAAAACATTTTCAGGAATTCGAATAGGAAGCCGTCTAGCCCGAGGCCACCGGCCCTCAAAACAATATATATAACCACATGCTTTATATAAAAAGGTGTGTTTTTATATAAAGCATGGGTTTATGTATAGAGACTCCATATTTCGACACTTCACCCGAAACTCCCCCATCACACACACCCCCCAAATCTCCCAAAGTTTTGAGAGCCTGTGCCCGAGGATCTACTCATTTTTGTAATTTTCAAGGCAGGCGAGAGTTCTTCATACGTTATACGACCTTCTAGTTTAGAGGATTCATCCATAATTAACGATGGTATGTATGGTGTATCAATAGCAATGAGTTAAAAAGACCCTGAGACTCGACGATGGAGACGAAATAATGTATTTGATGGCAAAAATTATCAGAAACGAGCAAAACCCATATGACGAAAACCTCTACAGTACAACAGATACAAATATTATACCATGTGAAATTCAGACAACATTACACAGCCAGAAAAAGGATGATGGCCCATCACCTTTTTATGGTTATGATGCCTGTTCATCACCCTTTAAAGGTGATGAATAAGGGTGATGGTCAGTGTCGTCACCCTTTTAGAATGATGGTCAATGTCGTCACCCTTTTAGGGCGATGGCCCAGGTCGTTACCCTTTTAGGATGATGACATAAAAATTTACACTCATTGCTGATCACCCTTTTATGGTGATAGCCATCACCCTTTTAAGGTGATGGTGGAAAAGGGTAATGGCTCTAACTCATCACCTTTTTTTGGTGATGCTGTCATCACCATTTTAGGGTGATAAGTATCATCTTTTTTTCTGATTGTGCATAGTTAGCTTTCGCTTGACCGGGAAAATAATTTGTTGGCTTTGCACAAATATTTGCACATACATATTAACTATATGCAAGTCTTCTTCCACGTCTTGTTCCATTACCTCGATTTTTTGTTCGATTTTCTTTTCTTCTTTCTCCTTACTTTTCCTTTTGCTTATTGAATATGTCATCGATTCTCCCCTAATTAACATTAAGACTGTTTCAAGAAGATCATCGCAAATGTTAAACTGAATAAGCGACCGAGCTATTGATGTTACTGCTTTTTGTTATAAACGGGTAAACCGTATCGATCAATATTGTGATCAATTTCTGTTCTTACCTTGTTCAAATAATCTAAATCATTTAGTAGGGAACAGTTAAATTTCCGTGTTAAGTGTTAACATCCAATCTCTCACATATAATTGTTAAAGGATTGTCTAGATTTATTTTAAAAGAAATTGCAATTTGTTATAAAATCTGGGTTTGTTGGTATTAGGTCCGTATATTTACAAGCGTTACTGAAGAATCATAGATATCGAGACTTGGTGCTAACTGTCATATAGGAAATAGGTACTTCGATTATTGACGTGGAAATTCTTTATGGTCGACGGCTGAATATTGCATGTCAGATCTGACGTTTGCTATTATACTCAGGTAGATTCCATCTGGTTCTTGTTCTACCTGATGTATTTTGTAGTCTAAGTTATTATTAAAAAATCATGACTACGCGCGCATCAATCTGATTAAAACTCAGACTTAATAAACCGCTCCTCTGTCGGACATGTCGCTGATTAATCAGCGACATGTCCGACAGAGGAGCGGTTTATTAAGTCTGAGTTTTAATCAGATTGCGCGCGCATTAGAACGGAAGGGACTCGTCCAAGCTTCAATGCCCCACTCAGCTTAACGAGGTAATCGTTGTTCTAGAAGTACTGCCTGTCTTGTAAGTATATTATTGGGAAAATTCTTGAAATATTGAAAAACCTCATGATGCTTGATTGGGCCAGCTAACCCTCTATAGTTCACGGCTGCAATATTTACAGTATTTGCCACTACTTAAGTAGTGTTGTACAAAAACTACACAAAAAAACGTGTCAGATGTAACTTCCGTAGAGATAAGAACACAATAGTACAATACGAGGGCTACGCTGTGGCTTGATCTAATATACCCAATGTATCCCATCCATTTTGCATTAAACAATGTATACCATTTCATATTTAAATATGTGTAGCTTTCGCGTACAAATATTGTAATCCAAAGAAACTGAGTCTCCAAACACCGTGAACCTTATGATATTTCCCAAGAAAAAAATGTATAACAAATTATTGAGAACGCAGTGAAAGAACAAATAAAAACAGGGCAAAAATAATAAATACAAGAAGAAACACACACACACGCACACGTAGCTAGGAGAAACTGCCATGTTGCATCACGTTATCATACAGCTTTGGTGAACTCCAATGCATTGTTTTATTCCAGGTCTATCTCCGATCGCAGGTCTACTAGCTGAGGCCCAGGCCCTTAAAATTATAATACCTACCACAACGACACAGACAAGGACTTCTACATTGCCCGCCACCACAAGTACCGCTTTAGCAGCTACTACAATTACAACCACAGCATCACCCGCCAAAGCAGCAGAAATAATAACTACAACAGTCGTTTCCACAACTACAAGGCTACCTACTATTACTACTACAACAACGTTGCCGACTACCACAACAACGTCGCCAACTTCTACAACGTTATCAAGTACAACCCCAACTCAACCCCCTGCCACCTCAATTGTATTCGCCACTACCACAACGGAACCACCCACTACCACAACACAACCACCAACTACCACAACGGAACCACCCACTACTACGACGATACCCACTACCGCGACAATCGTGTCAACTGGCGCTATGACGGTACCAATCACCACCATATATAATACTGCGAGCACGACCTCAATGCTATCCTCCACTCCGACAACAGGGAAGACCTGTACCGGGACAAAGAAGAAAACAGCTTTTAATCTTATTTCTGCCGGTTTTGTGAGACTTTTTGTTAATTTTATTAACTCCACATGGACGATTAAGCGTGGTAGTGTTCTGTCGTGTGGAGCATACTGTTTAATGCAGGGTGATTGTGAAGGGATAGCATATTACAAACCAGAGAGAATCTGCCATGGTATCACCATTTCCGCTACCAATACGTCAATTGACTGTAATGTTGTAAAATGTTATGAAATTCGTCTATGCTAATCGACCTATAGCGATTTAGAGCACTTTTATTGTGTGGCTAATAGACTGTATTTCAGTATGTATTCATTATGCACCTTTCCTGAGATAAACGAACACTAACGTGTTACAATAAAGATGCATAAATGGGAAAAATACCCGGCGTATTATCATTGTTCTATGCTGAAGTAAATAGTAAAGTCATAATCTTGGAAGTTGGGATTCTGATATTTGACCATAGTTTTTATATCTACTCATATTCGGTTACTTTACGCCCTGATGTATGAAACGGTATTGTTGTGAAATGTTGTTATTTGCACTTTCAATTTTCGTGAAATCGTTTTTCTTTGTCGAAAGGCAAAGCTGTGATTAATATATAACCTGAAACTCATAGTGATTAAATGGTCACCAGTCTCAGATTAAGCGGGATATGAAAAAGCTGAGGACATGCCACACCAATAATCATATTCAGCCCACAGTCTGTGATATTTATCACGTTTTGACCCTCAACAGGCGCACGTGCTGTTCCAACAATTAATTTCTTGGATTTTCTTGTTCTTGACGCTGTTAATTCTTGTTGCTGTTAATTATTGTGACTGTCGCACACTCCTAGTCTAGCTCACTCTAGTTTTTTATGTCCAACTTAACTGCCTTCGTGGAAATTCGTGATAGGAGCTCTGTGTACATGACATTACCTCCAGGAACTGAGATTTGTATGCAGATGATTGCAGAATATAAACTCACGCTAGTTATTAGTATTTGACTAAGAATTTCTCTTATAATACATTCGGTATTATTAATTGATATTAATTAATATATCCCAACAAGTAACTTCTTGGATTTTCTTGTGTTCCATACTGTTAATTATTGTTGCTGAGATATCTAATAAATAATGACATCATGAACAAATGTATACTTTCATTGTTGTTTATAGAAGAATGCTGGTTCAAGGTAGAATGACATTCATGAATCAAATGGAGAGTTAGTTCCCCTTGAAAACTTTGCGCAAGCTGAATCAAGTGATTAGTGAAAATTTTGAATTATTTCGACCCCTGCTATATGTCATGAAATCAAGTTTTCGCAGAATGATTTGTAGCCTATTTGTTCGTGCAAGTTTGAGCGATTTTTGTTCGAGAAACAAGTGCACCTGCAAAGGGACGGACTCGTATAATCATGCAAGGGTCCTTTGACAGATTTGGAATAAAGATTGAGGATGTCCAACCAATTTCTGCAATAGTGTTTTGTGACGTCTTGTTCACATGCTTTTACGCGATATATGCATATCAATTCTGGGCTCTTTGGAGAATCTCGTTGTCCAGAAGGGGATGATTTACTATTTCAGAATATCAGTCATCTCCTAGAGGGCATTCCCCCGCCGCCAGAGTGTGTAACCTCCAAAACTGTCGGTATATCTGACAGTAGGACAATTTACAATCGGATTCAGTGAGAATGCTAGAGGGAGAACCAGCCTATCAGTGTTTATCCACGGAAGCTTGTAGCATTGTCAATTCGTTAATTATGTTGATTTTGGGGTTGGGCCGGGGGGGAGGGGGGGGTCGAGATCGTTTAGAATTTTCACGACCTCGTCTCCCCCGTCGCCCAATAAATATAATTAACCAATTAACAACGACAACGAGTCCCTTTGTCTTTATCAAGATATAAAAAAGTAGGCTGTCGCCATCGGGTCCCTCGGGCCGGGCCCAGAGCAATTGTGGAAATAATGTTTCTGACCCCAACAACTCACATATTTGGGGTGGGCATAATTTTACCTGTATGATATAGATCAAAACAATATAGCAATAGAGCAGTGATTACCTATAGTAGATGTAGTCGAACGATTACTGTCTATTCACAGCAATCCACACAGGTTTGTGGTAGGAGAAGTAACTCTCCAACACTCCACTTGATGTATTGGGGGCGTTACTGTAGATGTGGTCTATGGTAGTGTGGAGGTCTGTGGTGGGCAACGGGTGGATACGTTCTTGTAGATTGTAAGTCTCAAAAAAGTCTAGAAGTTTTCTCTTGTCTGTGGAGTCTTTTAACAAGTCTATGGTAAAGTCACCAAGGATAACAGTTTGCACGAGAGATGGGGATTGTGACCTGAAGATGGTAAACAGTGCATTAATGACATCCTGTACTGGGGATCGGGGAGGGTTGTACAAACCAATGACCAGCATGTCTGTTGACGGACTTGAAAAACACATCCGACAGCACAGACTTTCAATAGGCTTCTGGTACTGGCTGTATTAAACAACTGTATGAAGTTTCATTGTTGTGAGTGAAGGACTTTTTGAGATAATGTGTTGACAAGGATATGGACCAACAGACATGTATAAAGGGGCAGAACTCCTGAAAAACACATCCGATTACACCGACTTTCAATAGGCTTCTGGTACTGGCTGTATTAAACAACTGTATGAAGTTTCATTGTTGTAAGTGAAGGACTTTTTGAGATAATGTGTTTACAATGATATGATGGACAGACGGACAGACGGACGGACGGACGTCCGGACAGACGGACGGACAGACGACGGAGGCAACGACAATACCGCTCGGGCAGAATCTGCCCGAGGGGTAACCAGATAAAATGTTCAATCTTGATCATCAGTGCTCCGCCTCAATGCAATGGACATGAATATATATATCCTTAAACATGTTAAATTATATGTATAACAGTTTGTGAATGAGAATGAGTAGTTATATTTCAACATTTCCTCTATTATGAAGATGGCAAATAATCCATTTATTTGTTAAAGTTACACTTTTAACCGAGCTGCAAATTATCAATACAAAAGCGTGATAATGGGAACTCAATATTTTACTCAATATTTCGCTAAACTTATGACAAATTATCAACTGCAAATGTAAAGCGTCACGTGATGAGACTATGTTATAGCATTAAACGTTAAGTTACAGTGAACAGTACGTAAACGCGAGAATTATACAATGAACAATAGGGGGGATGACGTAAGACATAATGGGTTGCAGAAAACTCTCTCCATAGAGAGGGGGTGCCGAAACTAATGCATCACCATTTTGATGTGCGTGTCTGGTCAGGAGAATGGTGTAAATATATAACACCATACCGTTCAGTGGGTTCCTGTCATTCTTGTGGATGATTTATGGTGTTTGCCTCAATTCATGCTTTGTGTTATATTTATGGTAATGTAATGTTCCGTTTATCATAAAGCGAAGAATTTGGCCCATCCCACATGCAAGAATCCACGAGACGAGAAACATGGTTAAACTTTGAATACACATACATACCTACACATAATCTCACACATATACGGTGGCGATCGAGGATAGGGATGGTACTAAAAAGTAAAAAGGTAAATCCACGAAAGTTGAATGTAACTGCAGAAAAAAGGCGACTTGAACGATCTCTAACTTATAACAAATATGAAGGACTATGCATTGGAGCAATATGAAAGAGGTGGGAAAAACGACGTCTGATGACTAAAAAGCGACCATATGACTCTATAGCTTCTCTCGACATCTCACATTCAGATCCGAGAATACGGTGGATTCTCGGACGTAGCCTTAGTATCAGCCGCAGCCGCGCTTTCATTACAGATGTTCATGTGTAGACTATGAAATATCTACACGCCGAATTAGACACGTTAGCTCGGGAGCTGTGTCGACAGATCAGCTCGAACAAATAACGCATCTGATGTTGATGGATGAGCACCGAAAACGTCTGATGGAGTAAACGCCTCAACATAGGTTAAACCTGGTAAATGTAAGAATACCAGAAAAAATAACCTGTAAATGCCAGACGTCGTACGACTTAAATTTCCCACCAAAACAATAAACCTACATATATTTGTCGGATGGCATGTACAGAGGGCGGGCCTCGGGGACAACAGTCCACCAGCAGAATCCCACCATATACAGGTAATAAATTGAAGCGATATGCAAGAGGTGGGAAAAACTGACGACGTCTGAGGACCAAAAAGCAACCATATGACTCTGGTTTTCGGCGGTAACTTCAAGCCGTACGACGTCGGACATCACAGGTTAGTTTTTCTAGGTTTCTTGCATTTACCAGGTTACCCCATATTAAGGCGTTTACTCCATCATACGTCCATGATGCTCATCCATTAACATCACATTGTTGTTTGAGCTGATCCGTCATCACAGCTCCCGAGTTAGCGTATCTATCTTCACTTAAGCCGGTGCTATAGGGGCCGTGTGGATACTTCATATTCTCCATATGAGCAGCTGCAATAGAAGCGCGACTGTATGATGGCCGAGAGGGGCCATCGCACTTCGCCTTCAAGAAGTATGGGGCGAAGTCGCGATAGTACGAAGACGCGAAGCGATAATGCGAAGTCGCGAAGCGATAATGCGAAGTCGCGAAGCGATACGCGAAGTCGCGAAGCGATATTGCGAAGACGCGAAGCGATATTGCGAAGTCGCGAAGCGATAACGCGAAGACGCGAAGCGATAATGCGAAGACGCGAAGCGATATTGCGAAGTCGCGAAGCGATAGTACGAAGCGATACGCGAAGTCGCGAAGCGATACGCCAAGTCGCGAAGCGATACGCGAAGTCGCGATGCGCGAAGTCGCGAAGCGATATTGCGAAGTCGCGAAGCGATAGTACGAAGCGATACGCGAAGTCGCGAAGCGATACGCGAAGTCGCGATGCGCGAAGTCGCGATGCGCGAAGTCGCGATGCGCGAAGTCGCGAAGCGATACGCGAAGTCGCGAAGCGATGCGCGAAGTCGCGAAGCGATGCGCGAAGTCGCGAAGCGATACGCGAAGTCGCGAAGCGATACGCGAAGTGGTATGAAAGAAATCACTGCGCATGTCACGTTCAATTAGGGTTTTACTGAAAATGTTACCATAACTACCTCAATCGCAGATCTAAGGATTTACTGGAAATATAACCGCACATCCAACCCGGATAAGTTTTACATGTTTACTAGGAAATATTTTAGTTACAATACATCGAAAATGAATAGCGTTTTACCAGGAAATATTACACTAACCACACACCAATATAGATAGGGATTTACTGGGAGATGCTATTGTATAACCATAAGCCAAATATATTGATTTACTAGGGACTGGAGAGAACTACGAAAGTATTGAATGATGGGTACTCTCTGCTTTGCTGGTATACATTTGCATATACTACTTCTGTAGTCATTGTTTTCCCATGCTATTGTACCAGACGGGTATCTAGCATGGTATATACAACTGTAGCCGTTGTATTGCCACAATGAAACACACGTTCCTGTCATTTTATTGAAATTGTCATGGATGAAATGCAAGAACTATATTTCTAGGTAGTAAACTGAGTATTCTCAGCTGACTATGCGGACTATAATATAAGTTAGCGTATCTATCTTCACTTAAGCCGGTGCTATAGGGGCCGTGTGGATACTTCATATTCTCCATATGAGCAGCTGCAATAGAAGCGCGACTGTATGATGGCCGAGAGGGGCCATCGCACTTCGCCCTCAAGAAGTATGGGGCGAAGTCGCGATAGTACGAAGACGCGAAGCGATAATGCGAAGTCGCGAAGCGATAATGCGAAGTCGCGAAGCGATAATGCGAAGTCGCGAAGCGATATTGCGAAGACGCGAAGCGATATTGCGAAGTCGCGAAGCGATAACGCGAAGACGCGAAGCGATAACGCGAAGACGCGAAGCGATAATGCGAAGACGCGAAGCGATATTGCGAAGTCGCGAAGCGATAGTACGAAGCGATACGCGAAGTCGCGAAGCGAAGTCGCGAAGCGAAGTCGCGAAGCGATACGCGAAGTCGCGAAGCGATGCGCGAAGTCGCGAAGCGATGCGCGAAGTCGCGAAATCGCGAAGCGATACGCGAAGTCGCGAAGCGATACGCGAAGTCGCGAAGCGATGCGCGAAGTCGCGAAGCGATACGCGAAGTCGCGAAGCGATGCGCGAAGTCGCGAAGCGATACGCGAAGTCGCGAAGCGATACGCGAAGTCGCGAAGCGATACGCGAAGTCGCGAAGCGATACGCGAAGTGGTATGAAAGAAATCACTGCGCATGTCACGTTCAATTAGGGTTTTACTGAAAATGTTACCATAACTACCTCAATCGCAGATCTAAGGATTTACTGGAAATATAACCGCACATCCAACCCGGATAAGTTTTACATGTTTACTAGGAAATATTTTAGTTACAATACATCGAAAATGAATAGCGTTTTACCAGGAAATATTACACTAACCACACACCAATATAGATAGGGATTTACTGGGAGATGCTATTGTATAACCATAAGCCAAATATATTGATTTACTAGGGACTGGAGAGAACTACGAAAGTATTGAATGATGGGTACTCTCTGCTTTGCTGGTATACATTTGCATATACTACTTCTGTAGTCATTGTTATCACGTTATCAAGTACAACCCCAACTCAACCCCCTGCCACCTCAATTGTATTCGCCACTACCACAACGGAACCACCCACTACCACAACACAACCACCAACTACCACAACGGAACCACCCACTACTACGACGATACCCACTACCGCGACAATCGTGTCAACTGGCGCTATGACGGTACCAATCACCACCATATATAATACTGCGAGCACGACCTCAATGCTATCCTCCACTCCGACAACAGGGAAGACCTGTACCGGGACAAAGAAGAAAACAGCTTTTAATCTTATTTCTGCCGGTTTTGTGAGACTTTTTGTTAATTTTATTAACTCCACATGGACGATTAAGCGTGGTAGTGTTCTGTCGTGTGGAGCATACTGTTTAATGCAGGGTGATTGTGAAGGGATAGCATATTACAAACCAGAGAGAATCTGCCATGGTATCACCATTTCCGCTACCAATACGTCAATTGACTGTAATGTTGTAAAATGTTATGAAATTCGTCTATGCTAATCGACCTATAGCGATTTAGAGCACTTTTATTGTGTGGCTAATAGACTGTATTTCAGTATGTATTCATTATGCACCTTTCCTGAGATAAACGAACACTAACGTGTTACAATAAAGATGCATAAATGGGAAAAATACCCGGCGTATTATCATTGTTCTATGCTGAAGTAAATAGTAAAGTCATAATCTTGGAAGTTGGGATTCTGATATTTGACCATAGTTTTTATATCTACTCATATTCGGTTACTTTACGCCCTGATGTATGAAACGGTATTGTTGTGAAATGTTGTTATTTGCACTTTCAATTTTCGTGAAATCGTTTTTCTTTGTCGAAAGGCAAAGCTGTGATTAATATATAACCTGAAACTCATAGTGATTAAATGGTCACCAGTCTCAGATTAAGCGGGATATGAAAAAGCTGAGGACATGCCACACCAATAATCATATTCAGCCCACAGTCTGTGATATTTATCACGTTTTGACCCTCAACAGGCGCACGTGCTGTTCCAACAATTAATTTCTTGGATTTTCTTGTTCTTGACGCTGTTAATTCTTGTTGCTGTTAATTATTGTGACTGTCGCACACTCCTAGTCTAGCTCACTCTAGTTTTTTATGTCCAACTTAACTGCCTTCGTGGAAATTCGTGATAGGAGCTCTGTGTACATGACATTACCTCCAGGAACTGAGATTTGTATGCAGATGATTGCAGAATATAAACTCACGCTAGTTATTAGTATTTGACTAAGAATTTCTCTTATAATACATTCGGTATTATTAATTGATATTAATTAATATATCCCAACAAGTAACTTCTTGGATTTTCTTGTGTTCCATACTGTTAATTATTGTTGCTGAGATATCTAATAAATAATGACATCATGAACAAATGTATACTTTCATTGTTGTTTATAGAAGAATGCTGGTTCAAGGTAGAATGACATTCATGAATCAAATGGAGAGTTAGTTCCCCTTGAAAACTTTGCGCAAGCTGAATCAAGTGATTAGTGAAAATTTTGAATTATTTCGACCCCTGCTATATGTCATGAAATCAAGTTTTCGCAGAATGATTTGTAGCCTATTTGTTCGTGCAAGTTTGAGCGATTTTTGTTCGAGAAACAAGTGCACCTGCAAAGGGACGGACTCGTATAATCATGCAAGGGTCCTTTGACAGATTTGGAATAAAGATTGAGGATGTCCAACCAATTTCTGCAATAGTGTTTTGTGACGTCTTGTTCACATGCTTTTACGCGATATATGCATATCAATTCTGGGCTCTTTGGAGAATCTCGTTGTCCAGAAGGGGATGATTTACTATTTCAGAATATCAGTCATCTCCTAGAGGGCATTCCCCCGCCGCCAGAGTGTGTAACCTCCAAAACTGTCGGTATATCTGACAGTAGGACAATTTACAATCGGATTCAGTGAGAATGCTAGAGGGAGAACCAGCCTATCAGTGTTTATCCACGGAAGCTTGTAGCATTGTCAATTCGTTAATTATGTTGATTTTGGGGTTGGGCCGGGGGGGAGGGGGGGGTCGAGATCGTTTAGAATTTTCACGACCTCGTCTCCCCCGTCGCCCAATAAATATAATTAACCAATTAACAACGACAACGAGTCCCTTTGTCTTTATCAAGATATAAAAAAGTAGGCTGTCGCCATCGGGTCCCTCGGGCCGGGCCCAGAGCAATTGTGGAAATAATGTTTCTGACCCCAACAACTCACATATTTGGGGTGGGCATAATTTTACCTGTATGATATAGATCAAAACAATATAGCAATAGAGCAGTGATTACCTATAGTAGATGTAGTCGAACGATTACTGTCTATTCACAGCAATCCACACAGGTTTGTGGTAGGAGAAGTAACTCTCCAACACTCCACTTGATGTATTGGGGGCGTTACTGTAGATGTGGTCTATGGTAGTGTGGAGGTCTGTGGTGGGCAACGGGTGGATACGTTCTTGTAGATTGTAAGTCTCAAAAAAGTCTAGAAGTTTTCTCTTGTCTGTGGAGTCTTTTAACAAGTCTATGGTAAAGTCACCAAGGATAACAGTTTGCACGAGAGATGGGGATTGTGACCTGAAGATGGTAAACAGTGCATTAATGACATCCTGTACTGGGGATCGGGGAGGGTTGTACAAACCAATGACCAGCATGTCTGTTGACGGACTTGAAAAACACATCCGACAGCACAGACTTTCAATAGGCTTCTGGTACTGGCTGTATTAAACAACTGTATGAAGTTTCATTGTTGTGAGTGAAGGACTTTTTGAGATAATGTGTTGACAAGGATATGGACCAACAGACATGTATAAAGGGGCAGAACTCCTGAAAAACACATCCGATTACACCGACTTTCAATAGGCTTCTGGTACTGGCTGTATTAAACAACTGTATGAAGTTTCATTGTTGTAAGTGAAGGACTTTTTGAGATAATGTGTTTACAATGATATGATGGACAGACGGACAGACGGACGGACGGACGTCCGGACAGACGGACGGACAGACGACGGAGGCAACGACAATACCGCTCGGGCAGAATCTGCCCGAGGGGTAACCAGATAAAATGTTCAATCTTGATCATCAGTGCTCCGCCTCAATGCAATGGACATGAATATATATATCCTTAAACATGTTAAATTATATGTATAACAGTTTGTGAATGAGAATGAGTAGTTATATTTCAACATTTCCTCTATTATGAAGATGGCAAATAATCCATTTATTTGTTAAAGTTACACTTTTAACCGAGCTGCAAATTATCAATACAAAAGCGTGATAATGGGAACTCAATATTTTACTCAATATTTCGCTAAACTTATGACAAATTATCAACTGCAAATGTAAAGCGTCACGTGATGAGACTATGTTATAGCATTAAACGTTAAGTTACAGTGAACAGTACGTAAACGCGAGAATTATACAATGAACAATAGGGGGGATGACGTAAGACATAATGGGTTGCAGAAAACTCTCTCCATAGAGAGGGGGTGCCGAAACTAATGCATCACCATTTTGATGTGCGTGTCTGGTCAGGAGAATGGTGTAAATATATAACACCATACCGTTCAGTGGGTTCCTGTCATTCTTGTGGATGATTTATGGTGTTTGCCTCAATTCATGCTTTGTGTTATATTTATGGTAATGTAATGTTCCGTTTATCATAAAGCGAAGAATTTGGCCCATCCCACATGCAAGAATCCACGAGACGAGAAACATGGTTAAACTTTGAATACACATACATACCTACACATAATCTCACACATATACGGTGGCGATCGAGGATAGGGATGGTACTAAAAAGTAAAAAGGTAAATCCACGAAAGTTGAATGTAACTGCAGAAAAAAGGCGACTTGAACGATCTCTAACTTATAACAAATATGAAGGACTATGCATTGGAGCAATATGAAAGAGGTGGGAAAAACGACGTCTGATGACTAAAAAGCGACCATATGACTCTATAGCTTCTCTCGACATCTCACATTCAGATCCGAGAATACGGTGGATTCTCGGACGTAGCCTTAGTATCAGCCGCAGCCGCGCTTTCATTACAGATGTTCATGTGTAGACTATGAAATATCTACACGCCGAATTAGACACGTTAGCTCGGGAGCTGTGTCGACAGATCAGCTCGAACAAATAACGCATCTGATGTTGATGGATGAGCACCGAAAACGTCTGATGGAGTAAACGCCTCAACATAGGTTAAACCTGGTAAATGTAAGAATACCAGAAAAAATAACCTGTAAATGCCAGACGTCGTACGACTTAAATTTCCCACCAAAACAATAAACCTACATATATTTGTCGGATGGCATGTACAGAGGGCGGGCCTCGGGGACAACAGTCCACCAGCAGAATCCCACCATATACAGGTAATAAATTGAAGCGATATGCAAGAGGTGGGAAAAACTGACGACGTCTGAGGACCAAAAAGCAACCATATGACTCTGGTTTTCGGCGGTAACTTCAAGCCGTACGACGTCGGACATCACAGGTTAGTTTTTCTAGGTTTCTTGCATTTACCAGGTTACCCCATATTAAGGCGTTTACTCCATCATACGTCCATGATGCTCATCCATTAACATCACATTGTTGTTTGAGCTGATCCGTCATCACAGCTCCCGAGTTAGCGTATCTATCTTCACTTAAGCCGGTGCTATAGGGGCCGTGTGGATACTTCATATTCTCCATATGAGCAGCTGCAATAGAAGCGCGACTGTATGATGGCCGAGAGGGGCCATCGCACTTCGCCTTCAAGAAGTATGGGGCGAAGTCGCGATAGTACGAAGACGCGAAGCGATAATGCGAAGTCGCGAAGCGATAATGCGAAGTCGCGAAGCGATACGCGAAGTCGCGAAGCGATATTGCGAAGACGCGAAGCGATATTGCGAAGTCGCGAAGCGATAACGCGAAGACGCGAAGCGATAACGCGAAGACGCGAAGCGATATTGCGAAGTCGCGAAGCGATAGTACGAAGCGATACGCGAAGTCGCGAAGCGATACGCGAAGTCGCGATGCGCGAAGTCGCGAAGCGATATTGCGAAGTCGCGAAGCGATAATACGAAGCGATACGCGAAGTCGCGAAGCGATACGCGAAGTCGCGAAGCGATACGCGAAGTCGCGATGCGCGAAGTCGCGATGCGCGAAGTCGCGAAGCGATACGCGAAGTCGCGAAGCGATGCGCGAAGTCGCGAAGCGATACGCGAAGTCGCGAAGCGATACGCGAAGTCGCGAAGCGATACGCGAAGTCGCGAAGCGATACGCGAAGTGGTATGAAAGAAATCACTGCGCATGTCACGTTCAATTAGGGTTTTACTGAAAATGTTACCATAACTACCTCAATCGCAGATCTAAGGATTTACTGGAAATATAACCGCACATCCAACCCGGATAAGTTTTACATGTTTACTAGGAAATATTTTAGTTACAATACATCGAAAATGAATAGCGTTTTACCAGGAAATATTACACTAACCACACACCAATATAGATAGGGATTTACTGGGAGATGCTATTGTATAACCATAAGCCAAATATATTGATTTACTAGGGACTGGAGAGAACTACGAAAGTATTGAATGATGGGTACTCTCTGCTTTGCTGGTATACATTTGCATATACTACTTCTGTAGTCATTGTTTTCCCATGCTATTGTACCAGACGGGTATCTAGCATGGTATATACAACTGTAGCCGTTGTATTGCCACAATGAAACACACGTTCCTGTCATTTTATTGAAATTGTCATGGATGAAATGCAAGAACTATATTTCTAGGTAGTAAACTGAGTATTCTCAGCTGACTATGCGGACTATAATATAAGTTAGCGTATCTATCTTCACTTAAGCCGGTGCTATAGGGGCCGTGTGGATACTTCATATTCTCCATATGAGCAGCTGCAATAGAAGCGCGACTGTATGATGGCCGAGAGGGGCCATCGCACTTCGCCCTCAAGAAGTATGGGGCGAAGTCGCGATAGTACGAAGACGCGAAGCGATAATGCGAAGTCGCGAAGCGATAATGCGAAGTCGCGAAGCGATACGCGAAGTCGCGAAGCGATATTGCGAAGACGCGAAGCGATATTGCGAAGTCGCGAAGCGATAACGCGAAGACGCGAAGCGATAACGCGAAGACACGAAGCGATAACGCGAAGACGCGAAGCGATAATGCGAAGACGCGAAGCGATATTGCGAAGTCGCGAAGCGATAGTACGAAGCGATACGCGAAGTCGCGAAGCGATACGCCGAAGTACGCGAAGTAGCGAAGCGATACGCGAAGTCGCGATGCGCGAAGTCGCGAAGCGAAGTCGCGAAGCGATACGCGAAGTCGCGAAGCGATCGCGAGCGCGCGAAGTCGCGAAGCGATGCGCGAAGTCGCGAAGCGATGCGCGAAGTCGCGAAGCGATGCGCGAAGTCGCGAAGCGATACGCGAAGTCGCGAAGCGATGCGCGAAGTCGCGAAGCGATACGCGAAGTCGCGAAGCGATACGCGAAGTCGCGAAGCGATACGCGAAGTCGCGAAGCGATACGCGAAGTCGCGAAGCGATACGCGAAGTGGTATGAAAGAAATCACTGCGCATGTCACGTTCAATTAGGGTTTTACTGAAAATGTTACCATAACTACCTCAATCGCAGATCTAAGGATTTACTGGAAATATAACCGCACATCCAACCCGGATAAGTTTTACATGTTTACTAGGAAATATTTTAGTTACAATACATCGAAAATGAATAGCGTTTTACCAGGAAATATTACACTAACCACACACCAATATAGATAGGGATTTACTGGGAGATGCTATTGTATAACCATAAGCCAAATATATTGATTTACTAGGGACTGGAGAGAACTACGAAAGTATTGAATGATGGGTACTCTCTGCTTTGCTGGTATACATTTGCATATACTACTTCTGTAGTCATTGTTTTCCCATGCTATTGTACCAGACGGGTATCTAGCATGGTATATACAACTGTAGCCGTTGTATTGCCACAATGAAACACACGTTCCTGTCATTTTATTGAAATTGTCATGGATGAAATGCAAGAACTATATTTCTAGGTAGTAAACTGAGTATTCTCAGCTGACTATGCGGACTATAATGGAGTGTCCACTCATAATTTATTACATGCAAAGAAAATATAACCGGGTTTGAATGTTCTACATTATACGATATATATCATATATCATGAAAAACATAAAAAAAACTGTATATTTTGTTTTGTATTTCTTTTTGTTTTATCTCAAGATATAACTTGTTAACAGAAAAAATACAGAACAACCCATAAACACAATCTGTAGATGAGGAGTATCATTAAATAGTTTAATTTATACGACAATGACCAGATTGCCATTTCCAGCAAACTAGGATCGATTGTAGTGAACAGGCTGGTGACTGCATTGAATTATCCATCTCACCCGCCCACACTTACCCTCCTTCACCCTTAAGTCGCGGTCTGGGGATATTTACTTGTGGAAATAAAGGTTCAGTAACTATAATTCGAAGCTGTAGAAACTGTGAAATTTAACAGTTCACTTTATTAGCTTTGCAACTGGGAATATATATGAAATTCAGGATAAGAAATCAAACAATGAGAATGTGGGGGTGGGGAAATAAGCCCTGCATTCAGTTGTATCCTGTAAATGGAGAGGAAATCAATCTGTTAATGGTTGAAATACATTTAGGAAAATAGATGTTTGCGTAAACATAGCCATTATAGCAATCTAACTCTTATTGTGGTACAACAGCAATCAATATTAATGTGATAAATTTGAAATTATACCTGAAATTCGACAGTCAACCAATATCAACAGTGCTGAGTGAAGCCTCGTTCCGAATTGAGCGTGACATGCGCAGTGATTTCTTTCATACCACTTCGCGTATCGCTTCGCGACTTCGCGTATCGCTTTGTACTATCGCTTCGCGACTTCGCAATATCGCTTCGCGTCTTCGCAATATCGCTTCGCGTCTTCGCGTTATCGCTTCGCGTTATCGCTTCGCGTCTTCGCGTTATCGCTTCGCGACTTCGCAATATCGCTTCGCGTCTTCGCAATATCGCTTCGCGACTTCGCGTATCGCTTCGCGACTTCGCATTATCGCTTCGCGACTTCGCATTATCGCTTCGCGTCTTCGTACTATCGCGACTTCGCCCCATACTTCTTGAGGGCGAAGTGCGATGGCCCCTCTCGGCCATCATACATATCAGATGACAATATCTCATTCATGGCGCACAGAATCAGCTGGTGCCCATGTCGATTTCAATACAGTAGACTCTATATTAACTACTATGCAAACAAGTGGTCCATATTCCTTGTAAGGTTCACGAGACAATGCATACAATAGACAAGTCTGGGGACAGCAATATGTCTAGACTTGAGCTTTTTCAGCTGCACAAAGACTCAGACAATAGCCTCCTACATGGAGTATCTACCCAATAAGTGAATTTCATTGTAGTGTCCCACATCTTGTGTCAACTTCGTGATTTTAATTTTGAGAATGGGTGAATGGTTTATACACTGCGAAAGAAATTGTGTGGGTTTTTTTACACTATTTTGTGCTAAAATGGCTTCAACACAAACATTCTGTGTAGAAATCAACAACACTTTGTGTTGAAATCAACATATCAACACAAAATCGTACCGTTTTCAACACCAATTTGTGTTGATCTTAACACAAATTGTGTTATTTTCAACACAATTTTGTTGCCAAAATGGCTTCAACACAATTTTGTTCGTAGTGTAGGATCCAAAATTAAATCCAGCAATGTGACCGTTTAATATCCGAAAGGGCGAGTTGCAGTAAGATAGCGGGCAGAACTACACTTACCTTCTATTGTCAAGTATGGCAGGCCAAGTGTTGCAATATTCAATAATATATTTTTTCATTCAATCTAACATATATTCATTCAATTCTGATTAAATTTATATTCAATAATTCATACATAATTCATTTCATACATGTCCTGTTGGAATCTATATTTCTATGCAATAACTTAAAATTTGTGTTTTCGAAACCGTAATTGTTCAGTTACATTTTTTTAATTTGATTCGAATTTTTGTTATGCGATGTTTTTTATTTGTATTCGAAGCAGATGTAAAATACATGTGCGATAATTGCATTGTGGGTAATATCTAACCCCGGCTATTTGGATATGTAACGAGGCTTTTCATTGGCAATTGAGAAATCGACGACGAAAATGGCGGTATCTTTGAGATATATGTGTCGGTTTGACTTCATCCACAGGGGAAAATCACAAAAATTCCCCTGCAAGATGACAAATTGAGAAAACAGACCCTCTGTCACAATTCTCTGGAGCCATCGGGTTCAAATATATGCCGTCCGATGGGAGAGAGAGAGAGACTGGTTTGCAGTGCCAGTTAGCAACGGCTACTTTGATATCCCACTGTTGGACCATGATCCAGTGTTCGTTGTTGTCTGCGACTTCATTGGTACTTTTATTTATGGCGGCATTTACTATTTGGTTATATAGATATAGACCCTCAATTCTAGCGCATTGGGGAAACTGGTATCCATGCGGATGGAGACAAACCGACTGTCAAAAAAGCCGCCATATTCGTAATCGATTTCTCAATAGCCAATGAAAAGCCTCGTTACATATCCAAATAGGCGGGGTCAGGTATTACCCCAGGTATTACCCACAATGCAATTATTGCACATATATTTTACATCTGTTTCGAATGCAAATAAAAAAAAACATCTCACAAAAAAAAAGATCGAATCAAATAAAAAAAATGTAACTGAACGAAAACGGTTTCCAATACGCAAATTATTAGTCAAGGCGCTATTATGTGGAAGCTCTGTGACGCTGCGCGAAACAGCCGAATCCCTGTGTCTAAAACTAAACAAGAAACTTATTGATGCAGATGCATCAATGCCGGCGGAAACGTTTGTAGCTTACAATCTGCGTATTACAAGCCGATTACGTGTGCAACTGGTGAATACAGGTCACGATGCACCATTATGGTTTTAAAAAACGTCGATTTGTTTGTTTTCATCAAGTTAATGTAGTTCGAGCAAGGTCCCATCTGGAAAGTGTGGGGTTAGTGCTTGCTGGCAAAATGTGCACATGAACCGCATGTCCAACTAGGACTTTGAAAGTAATGTTCTCTGGTTGACGCATTAAGTCACTTCATATAGCCTGATGTAAGAGTTCGCGTTGTGGCATTATATGAGACCCATCATCAAGCCGCTATTTCTTTATTGATGTGTGTCATTGTAAATTAAGCCTAGATCGACTTTCTGTACACATCAGTCCGATCCGCGTGTTTTACTGTTTCGAGTTTTTAGTAACTCACAGTTCAATCTCAAACATTTTGCTGCAGACGTACAGGTGAATAACTTGATCATATATGGTCATCGATTTGGTCTCTCAGCCATAATAAAATAGTACAAAAGGACATTTATTCGATGAATTCATTATAACAGAATTACTATTAATGTGTTAACCACGAACGGGTGAAATAATGCTGTCGTTTTACGATATGAAAGTAGTTGGATCACTCCACGGCGCATCTGTGAAGTATGGCTCGGGAAACACCTGTTACTCGTCCAATATCAAGATGGCCGCTCCCATGTTTACTGAATTCAGATATCCGGCGGATACCGGACCGTTTCGAGGTTAGGCCACTCCAACCGAATTCATGTGGGTACGGTATATACTGTGAGTGCGGCATCCGGATGCGATAACCTTGGGTGTTGCCGATTCACTATTTCCACGAACAGATTTGTAGAACCGCCCTCTACATCGTGGACAAATCGATCCATCAGTATGTCTATATCATGCGCACGTTCACCCTGAGCTCAACTAGATTGTGAAACAGATAATTCTCTTGTTTGGTCTGACGGTAAAAGTCTCACACACATTTCTCATTTCACCATTACAAATGTAGTACTCATGCTGACCACAGTCGATCACTCAAAAACTATATAAATCAGCATCTCTGATGCCTTCAACACATTAGTTCTGTGTGAAAATTGACAAAATAAAAAAGTCTTTGGTTGAATTGAAGATAGGACAGTTATCCAACAACAGGTATACATGTATACTAAGCCACTGCCCGCATGTGCGTGAGTATTACATGTATACAAATATTCTAATCTATAATTTTAATTATCAATGAAGACATTTTAAAGTACCGGTACTGTTATGCTTTGTAATTTGACGGAAATAATCGCAAGTGTTTATGGACATGAAAAAAGTATTCATGTCAGCGACATGATTCGAATTCACGAAACCGTGATTCATCGAAGCGTACGATGTTACCACACGGCCACTGGCGTAATCGTTCGTTTTAGTGACGTATTTGGAATTATAACACTTCGTGCCAGGTTGCAAAAACAATGAATTAATTTTTCAATTTTTATCAAAAAGTATTTCTTGAACCAAAATGAAATTAACACAAGTTGAGCATGGTTTATATACTAACGAAATTAATATCAGAATGAATTTGGTTTGCGAGTTTTTTTTCCGGAATTTAGGAAAATACTATGGGAATCCCCCCCCCCCCCAAAAAAAAAACCCATCCTGTTAACATGCACATAATGCATAATTTTGGATCTAGTTTTCTCGTGTTTTACCAGCTATTGAAATATTTAAAGTTGGCAGTTTAACTGTTGAAATGAAAATTCTGTTTCTCAGTGCAACACCTATAGGGCAAAAATCCATCTTACTGCAACTCGTCCTTTGTCAGCTACGTACAACTTGAAAACTCTCGTGAGACTTTTGCTGAAAATATGTTTCTCATATTACAGATTATGCCCATGAATTGGGCTTTGATATCTTATATAATTTCCATAATGTTATGCCATTTCGAACGGAATGTCAAAAAATATATATATATATATGATGAAATAACATCTTCGTGCGGCGGGCCTGAGCAGGCAAGTCACTCGTCCAGAGTTCTAGGGATCGTTTAAGCAACTTGCCTGCTTTTGCGAATTTACATCGAGTTTGAAGGAGGTAAAAATCGTGTCGTCGTGCCCATATCAATAAAACATTTTTTCCTCCTATATGTTTTGATGAGCTCATCTGCGACGATTAAATTACCAAATTGAATATTCTTGACGACCACCGGCAACGTGTGTAACCCACTACGGCATAATTATAATTTAGTAATTATGTGGATCGGAAATAAAGGATGTTATGAGCATAATCTGATATTAGCAGATAATGTTGGTTAGGGGGCGCCACCAGTCCCGTATGACGTCACTTCCGGTCTGGGTGAATGGAGCGTGACCTGTGAACATGACAGGACATGTACTGACCTGTCTGTGAGGTTTTTCCCTACAATGTCGTTCACCTTCGTGTTTTTTCGGGTACGTCCGTGTCTTTTCGGTGAGGTCCTCCATCTTCAGAACATGATAGGCCATGTACTGACCTGTCTGTGGGGTTTTTCCACAATGTCGTTCACCTTCGTGTCTCTTCGGTGACCTCCGTGTCTTTTCGGTGAGGTCCGTGTCTCTTCGGTCAGGTCCGTGTCTTTTTGATTACCCCTACAATAGGGGTCTGTATTATACAATATACAGGCCTGTATGGGGTATGGGGTATGGGGATGGTCATTTTTGAACATGATAGGACATGTACTGACCTGTCTGTGGGGGTTTTCCCGCCAGAATTTCGCTGACGTCTGCTTGGGCTGGGGGTTGTCACGTGCCGAACACGTGGCTCCCCGAATTGCAACAATGTTGTACGTTCGCTACAATGTTGCGGCGACCGTGAACACCTGGTCTGGCGTCTGCGTGAGTGAGCTCACGTGCCGAACACCTGGCTCCCCGAGATCAAGGCACGTCCAGACTTGTTCTGGGTTGTACAGTTCTGCCATGCAGAGGACGGGTACTAGGAATGCATATTAAATCTATAGACAAAGTGTATGGAAATAGACGTTTTGGGGTCTAGGTGGGCCACTAGTGGGTCGATGGAGTCGTATGAGGTATCAATGTGAAGCATTCGTGAAGGCGCATCCGACGGACTGGGTGTGGAGTTGAAATATCGTCATTCTACGCATGCGCGGTAGACAAAGGGTATGGAAATAGCCGTTTTGGGGTCTAGGTGGGCCACTAATGGACCGATGGGGTCGAATGAGGTATCAATGTGAAGCCTATGTGAGGGGCATCCCACTGGGTGGATGTGGGGTCGGAATATCGTCATTCTGCGCATGCGCAATAGACAAAGGGTATGAAAATAGACGTTTTGGGATCTAGGTGAGCCACTAATGAGCCGATGGAGTTGAGTGAGGTATCAATGTGAAGCACATGTGAGGAGGCATCCGATTGGACTAGTGTCTCGGCCGTTGTCAACGTTCTGCGCATGCGCAGACAGGGAATTCTGGGAAAAGGGTGTGGAAATAGACGTTTTAGGGTTTAGGTGAGCCCCTAATGATCCTATGGTGTCGTATGAGGTCTTATTTTGAAGCTGTCGTGAGGGAGCATCCGCCTGGGCTAGAGTGACGTTCGTTGTCAATAGTCTGCGCAAGCGCAGTCTGGCCGTATTATAGAAATAGACGTGTTGGGGTTTAGGTGGGCCACTATTGGGCCGATTGGATCGAGTGAGGTATCAATGTAAAGCATACGTGAGGGAGTATCCAACGGGCTGGGTGTGACGTAGAACTCACGTCATTCTGCGCATGCGCAGTAGAGAAAGTGTATCGAAATAGACGTTCTGGGGCCTAGGCGAGCCACTAATGGGCCGATGGAGTCGAGTGAGGTATCCATGTGAAGCATATGTGAGGAAGCAACCGCCTGGAGTAGTGTCTCGGCCGTTGTCCACATTCTGCGCATGCGCAGACAGGGAATTGTGAGAAACGGGTGTGGAAATAGACGTTTTTGCGGTCTAGGTGGGCCACTAATGGTCCGATGGAGTCGAGTGAGGTATCAAAGTGAAGCATTCGTGAAGAGGCATCCAGTCATGGATGGGGGCATGTAAAATTAGGGATATGACCACTTCCGGTTTGGGTGAATGGGGTGTGACCTTGGAACATGATAGGACATGTACTGACCTGTTTGTGGGGGTTTTCCCGCCAGAATTTCGCTGACGTCTGCGCCTACATCCGGGTATGCATGAGGGTCTGTGTGAATGGGGTGTGACCTGGGAACATGATAGGAATGCATGTACTGACCTGTCTGTGGGGTTTTTCCCGGCCCGGCCCGGCCCGCCCAGGCCGCAGCGCGCGCGGGTTATCCGGAAGTGCGCGGCATCACCGGAAGTGCGCGGATGAATTTCGGGTCAAAATGTCAAAGGTCACATCCAGGTCAAAAGGTCCAAGGTCTCCCTTTCGGCAAGGTTCGGCAACAATGTTGCGGCATCGATATACAGAGCTTGAACCCAAAAAGGGGAAGGATGGGCAGTTCCATTTGGACCAATCAGCGGTCGAGAAAATGAGCCAATGAGCGATCGAAAAATTTCGCTCACGTCTGCGCCTACAGCCGGGTACTAGGATGCTTTCGCCGACGCCCACGCCTACATCCGGGTTCTTGTTCACCCGGGTAATGTTTTCTGGACATGGATGGGTTACCTTTGGCTCCATTCTAGGCCACTGATTGGCTAATACGGTGTTCAAAGCCAGTTTCATGCATTATGCTCATATAGAAAACACACAAGACAGGGTTTCTTGGTGAGATCTCATTTTGTTATTCAGTAACAACAACAACTTGAGAACAACCACGTGAAAACTGAAGCCCAGAACAGGGGGCTTGTACATTGAAAGAACTGAAGCCCAGAACAGGGGGCTTGTAAACTTAAGCCCAGAACAGGGGGCTTGTACATTGAAAGAACTTAAGCCCACAACGGGCCTTGTACATTGAAATGATGGACGGCCCAGTCATATACGAGTACATCGCGGTCCTCGGCCTTGGGATACTCGTCAAACATCTGTACGATGGTAGATAATCGATCCGGCATCGATGATACAGGTAAAACAGGCAATATTGTCCGCACACGCTACTGGTCAGGCTTTGCAACGTTTGACTGTTCCAACACCACGTCTCTGTGCCTTGATCCATGAAGTCTGTTAAATCGGGATGGAGGGGTGGCAGGCCGTACGGGTCAAAGTATTCGCCCTGCGCTTCTGTCAAGTACATGGCCACCCAATGTTCACCAGGCCGATCCATCGGGTCCGTGTTGAGAACGTCAGCAGCAGGATACATACGGTCTAATGGGAACACATCTCGGGCGAACACCCCTTGAAAGACCATACGTGTCCCTGGGTCATTCTCCAGCACGGTGATTATCTGGTCTGTATCCATGTTAGGTGGCAAAGTCACATAGGACGTTGCGCGCCTTGTCCACTTGAATGATGTTGTCAAACTCGGCGTAGCAGATCACATTGACTCGTAGGCTCGTGCAAAGTGGATTTCCAACCGTAAATTGCCTTGCTTGGCCAGGGCCAGCTGATGGTCGTTCTCTAAGGTGGGGGTCAGATCGAAACAGAACAACGTGTATCCGTTCGCGTAGTTCTCCCGACTGATCATATTCCCTTCGTCCTGGTTGATTTGACCGGTGGCTGTAAACAGGCTCTGATAGGCTCGAATGAAATTCCTGCGCCCAAAGTTCGATGTTAAGGCTGTGGCTGGGACATGTTGTCCATCCACATGCAGGGCCACAAAATTGATGCCGAAATGTTTAAAGTCAAACGGATTCTCTGGGTAGGCTCCGCTGAAACTGGTATTTTCCACACAGGCCAGGATCAATCGCTTGGGTAGTTCCCCAGGAACAGGTTTTCTTTGTTGGCGCTCATATTTCCAGCAGACACAGAGAACACTTTGGTTTGCACACGTCGGATAGGGTACTGGGCTGGTTTTGTTTCCAAGGCTTTGAGTGTCCCAATTGAACGGCTGGATTCGGTTTCACTTTTCGGACATACAGGACTGCGTCTTGGATGACAATCTTATAGTCAGCTGCATGCCTGTCTACGTTAGTGGCCATCAAGGCGAAGGTCGGAGGCGCCCGTATCAGTCGGATTTTGATGGGGATCTTGTTCAAGAGGTACCGGTCTTGCATGAAAATGTCTGCGTGTAGTCAACCCATGAGATCCACCGAGGCGCCGTTCGCAGTGAAAGCCTTCCGTTTGTTATATCCTTCATTGTCCACCGTGTCCATATGCTCGGCTGTGTCCTGGTAGAATAAAGCGGCTGTCAGCTGAGATTTTTTAGCCTCTCGTCCGTACGACAACAGTGTCTCGATGTAGGCTCGATAGGGGTACGTGTTGGTCGAGTCACTGATGAGCTTGTCGCTGAGAAAAATATCCACCTGTTGAAACATCGAGTGCAGCCAGAGATTCGTCGGGCCCACCGTTGCAGCCTTGATGATTCTGGAGCCATCCCAATTGACGACCTTGGCTTTCACATACAAGTACGTATGGGCTAAATCCACATAGGCCGTATCCGCATTACTGATGATGAACTCGATGGGCCCTGCTTCGTTGATGCTGGAGAGCGGGAGATGCTCCACCCATAATCCTTGTTCGGCACTGGTCTGTGTGGGCGGTACGGTCCACCAATCAAATTCACTGCTGGTGGAGGGGCAGGACTCTGCGTGGATCAAGGACATGGTTAAGAAAAGATATCCTGGGTCTTCGATGTGCGTGGTCGCTGGGTCGGTCGTCGACTGGTGCGTGGTCTCGGTGGTGCAGGTCTTTTATTCCCTACGGTGCGTTGTGCTTTGGCGACCAAGACGCCTCCCGCTTCTTTGGCCCGCCGTGTCAAGGCTTCTTTGGGTGCCGTACCCCCCAAGACATCACCGGCCACTTGCAGTCCACTGCGTACCGCTTGTTGCCGATCGCTTTTACTCCACGCGTGACCAAGGGCAGGAACGTTTTGACGATGCTCCCGAGTATGTTCCCCAGCCCATGTCCTCGTTGCATGCGTGCACCACTAAAGACGGGAAGGCCACCCCCGGCCTGTTGGGCATAATAGTCCATATAGCTGCGTGTATCACACTCGTAAGGGACCTTCATTATACAAAGTGGGGAGCACGTGCTTTTCGAAAATGAAGTGTCAGCACCACTTTTCCTCGTTCGAATGCCACCGGTCGTCCCGTGTCATCTCTTATATCCACCGTGATAGTGTTGATGTCGGTTTGTCGTACGGGTAGGTAGAGCATGTGGGTGAAACTGTGGGTGACTTGTTCTCCATATGTTTTTTTAATGGGGACCACCCGTAACAGAGGTGTGTTGATATCGCCCACGATGTGGTTGTCGACAACGTCCGAGTAGAAGTAGAGTCCGTACATACCCGACTTCATATCCATCGGGGTCTGGCCATGGTCCTCGGATGGACCCGTGTGGGTCGCGTGAGCGAGACCCAGCATTTGCTGTAGGATAGGACTCAGTACGACACTCACGTTGGCGGTGAGGAGGATATGGGCCTTGCCGTTGTGTGCGTTGTAATCGAAGTCCACGTGATTCTTGAAGGGAAAGGATTTGATGGGTTTTGAAACATTCGTGACCTCCCGTAGAGCCTTATAATGCAACAGTCTTGTCAGCCCCTGCATGAACTCCTTGGGGGTATCGTATTGGCCTTCGGGGAGGGTGAGTCGGGTGTTTTTGCCTTCGTAGGTCACCTCGTACCACACTTCATTGGCTCGCACGTTGTACCACGAGTAAGGGTATTGGATATCCACGAGGCCACATTCCCATCGTCCAGGTAAATGCAACGGTTGCGGTAACTGGGTCACGTACTTGGCCACGGTGTTGTCAGGAAACACATCCAGCGAACTGTTACTGGGTAGGGTGAGGTAAAACATGACGACTGAGCTGTCCTGCTGCTGCTGTTGGTTTTAATAGGTGTTCCAGGCCTTGGGCGGTTGTGTCCGGCGTCGTGTTCGTCGCGGTGACTTGCTACGTGTCACGGCTCTGGAGATGTGGGGTATCATGATCAAGGATGGTTTTTTAAATGTCTGAAAAGAAGGTGCCCGTTGTGGTGGTGGTGTTTTGGGGGGTGACTCCGGTTCCCATTCGGCTTCCCAAGAGGGTAGTGGGTCACTCGGCGATTGCTGGGTCCGCTGCATCCAGGCCCAGCGCTGGGGATTCCCCACCAATTCCTGTGGTACATGCATGTCTTTCAAGCCTTGAGCGAAGACCTCCCATCCTCGAGGATCCGTGTGCGACCTGCGTTGACGTATCAGGTCATTCACTAAATCCGTCATGTGGGTCCCGGGGACCACCGGATTCTGTACCAGGAGTTCGCCTTTATCATTCCAAGTCATGTTAGGATTGTGTTTCATCCGTTGTAATACCAGGCCACCTTGTTTCTTGAACGATGCAGGTACACTCTTCAGCACTTCGTCTTCGACCCACTGTGGGGCTGTGGGTGGTACCCCTGGTAATGGCAGCTGTTGGAGCGGTGCTGAGGTAGGCAGTGTGTCACGTGGTGGTGGTGGTGGTGCTGGTGCTGGGGTAGAGAGGGTTTTGTATTGGTCCATGAACGTAATGTACCGTTGAAGCGTCTCATTGTACCGTTGTACTTTCTCACTGTCGCTTAACCCCGATCTCTGTAAGATCTGTTGCATCTCTCCATCGAGGGTGTTTATGGTCTTCACCGTAGGTGGGACAGGGTAGGGCGATTGGAGGTTTTGAAGGAACCGTGGTTCGACGAGGACCATTTTTTCGTGTGGTTCATTGTCGGCCGAAGAGTCCACCCAATACTGGACCCAACACGGAAGCGGCCAACGGTGCTAAGATGGCCCCGAGAAAGCCGCCTTTCTGTAACACCTTTTTCTTTTGTGTTTGAGGGACCCGCTTGTGGACTAGGGTTCGGAGACCTGTCTTATGCTTGGCCAACTTGGTCTTCTGAGCCGGAGTCAGTGGTACGTTGCCTTTTAACAGGTTGTACCCGATCTCGCACAGATAGCGTACAAGGTCAGGATCCGCACCGCGTACAATGGTTCGGACCAACTCGGGTGGGGCCGTCTTCAATACACGGAGCGTCGGAGCGTGCTTCCGTACTCGCGCAGACATCATGTACAACTAATGCTAGAACCCAAACTCTGCTCTTTTTATCTACTTCAGAGAACAGAGACAAAGTCAACCATGCTGTGGTATTCATTCTTTTTATTATCCCCATCATCAAACACACACACCCCAGCTGGGGGCGCCACTGTGGGTGTGTTTACATTATTGTTGCATGTACACGTGGTGGGTCTCTCCGGGAAAGATGCCGGTCCGTAGTCGGATGTGGTCGGGGGTGGCTTGCTCGAGGTCGAAGAGCATATACCCGTGCTGAGGGGTTGTGGCATCTTTAAAGGCTTCCAACGCAAACGGTGTGCGGCCAGGATACATCTGTCTCGCCAGGTGCAGCAGTTGAGTGGTATCTCTCGGGTTTTTGAAGACCACCAGGTAGTGGGCATTTAAGCTGATGTTCCGATGTTCTTTGTTTTTACTGAACAGATTCTGCACAATGTAGATGATGCTGAGCCGTCGATGGTGGCTGCCTTTGGTAAAGAGTTGGGTGACCCGCGCATCCGTCTCCGCCATGAGATCATCCAGAACCACGAAGGTGTCGGGTTCCAAATCGGCCAGGTTGGGTAGGCCTTCCACGAACGTGATGTGGGGCATTGCTCAGCTGTATACGCTGCCTGCCATTCTCCGTCACACCACACGACTCAGGCAAAGGGTGGGGTGATCATGCTGTCGGCGTGTTGAAGGAGCTTTCTGACGAAGTGCGTATTGCCTGAGCCCGTCGGTCCTGCGATGACGCAAGTGAAGGGATGCTGCCACCGAGGGTCCATGGTTCGAGCTGTATCTCTGTCGTGGTAACCCACTCTTGTAAACTTGGTACGAGTGAACTGGAGTGGTGGTGGTGGGTACAACGTCGGTCGTCGTTGTCTGTTCACTGCGAGTGATGATGGTGGTGGGTACAACGTCGGTCGTCGTTGTCTGTTCAGTGTGAGGGATGAAATCCGGTGGGTTTGCAGACGTAGTGGGTGTACTTGGTGTAGGTGTGGAGCTTGGTGTGGAGCTCGATGGGGCTTGTACACGGGGTGTGGTGGTGACTGGGCTCGATACGGGGTTGACTGGTGCTATCTGTAGACTGGTTTCACTGATGGCTGGTGTTCTCAGTTGGTTAAGTAGCGTGCTGACATAGGCTACGTCGTAAAACACACCTCCGTACAACACACTCAGCAGGGTTAGCACTATCACCACAAAGCCCACTTGCGCTTTGCGCGTTTTGGGAGACGCTGTGTTCAGAGGCAGCTGCTGTTTGTCCATAGCACTGTGGTCGAACGTGGAATGAAGGATGACGGTAGTGGTGTCTGGCTTTATAGTCGTTTCACCTGGTTGGCAGCGACCCAGGAATTGAAGGAACTGGGCCAGCCTTGCCATTTGACGAAATGAAACAGTTTGCCACGTCGACGTTCCGTTTTCAAAATCTGCTCCACCGTGTAGTAGTCTTGCTGTGTTTTTACGACAGGCTGTAATTCCGTCTCGTAAAACGTCCCTAGCAACGGCTCCCCTTGAAGATCTTCCAGTTCATAGACTCGCTGCTGTCGGGGTAGGCGCCGTTTAATCAGGAAGTGCTCATCGCTCCAGTTGGCCAAGTAACTTTTCTCAAATTGACCTTTGACTTTACTGATCCGTACAGGGTCCCCCACCTTGTACACCGCCTTCGTCGTTCGCTGCGATTGCCTGGGGTACAAGACACGCCGGCCTTGGGCTTCATTGCGTTGGGTCATGGTAATGGGGACTCTCTCTATACTCCGGTGATAGGCTCGATTGTAACCACTCACAAGTTTCGGGAGAACATCGATGTACCGCCTTGTATTCTTATAGGTGAAACATTTATACATGCGGCCTTTGAATGTCCTGTTGAACCTTTCCACCACGGAAGCCTTGGTCTCGTTGTACGTATGGAAGAAAAACACCTTCTAGGCTTTCAGAAACTGTTGGAACGGTCTGTTGAGGAATTCCGTGCCTTCGTCGGTTTGCAAATACAAAGGTTTGCGCCCGGTCTTGAAGATGTCTTTGAACGCCGCTATGAGATTCGCCCCCGTTTTCGTCCGGATGGGTACCACCCACGCATACTTCGATAAGATATCGATGCACGTCAAGATATACCGATTCCCATCGTTGTGTTTGGCAAAGGCGCTCATATCGACCAAATCCGCTTGCCACTGGGCATCTATTCCTCCCACGATGACCCGGTTCCGTAGAAAATGGCGACGGACAGATCGATGTAAGGTATAGGTGTCTTGTTTTCTTAACCAATCTCGGACTTGGGCACGTTGTATCCCCTGGGGTTTGGCCGCTCGATAGAGAGCCGACAATGCACTATAGGCCGCTGGACTGTCGGGACTGTAGTATAAGTTATCCAACACCTTCTCCAGCGCTTCATGGTGACAAATGATGATGGATCCTGGCTCTATCGTTTATTTATAACGGGTATATCTTGGGCCGGAGTTTCTTTCTGATTTTCTTCGTTGGCTTCCACAGTGTCCATGGTAAATGACCAGTCCAACACGTCTGATGACCGCTTGATAAGCACTTGATCCACATCTACCACGGCATCTTCCAATGCAGACCATAGATCAGGGTGATGGGTAAAATGCACTGTACCCCCATCTAGCCGAGCCAATTGAGCAAAGAAAGGGCCGCGTCGGATGTACACATCGTGACACAAGTGGATGAGGTCGCCGTCCAGTTCACCAGACAACACCCGTTTGAATTTGGTCCAGCCCTCCCGGGACAGACGAATGTGGGCCGGGCACGGTTGTGTAGGGTCCGCATCACAGATGTCTCCCACCTCCTCCATGATATCGACCTTATCCGCATAAACGTGCAGGAAAACCTCGGGGGTCAAGCTGAGATACGCCAGTATTATATGCTCCGTCATGGTCAGTACGTGAATGGTACCAGATTTGACTGTCTCTCGTATTTATAGGGAGAACCCGTGAGATCAAAGGATCGGGTGGTCAAAGTCTAGCCGGGTAATCAATGGCATCGTCGTCTGGTTCATTGCTAGACATTTGTTCATTGGGTTCTGCCGCCGCTTCTCTCAGGGCACGAGCCCACTCCAACTCGTCTGATGACCGCTCGTCCGGCGCAAACAGCTGGTCCACGATAGGCACCACTTTCTCGAAGGCTGTCCACAGAACGGGGTCTAGGGTGAAGCCTCACGTAGGGTCTTGGTAGCGGCCCAGGCGTGGGAAGAAGGGTCCACGGTGTACGTAGATGGCATGGTCTATGTGGATGAGGTGTCCGTCGAGCTCGCCGCTCAACACCCGTTTAAATTTGGTCCAGCCGTCACGGTGTAGCGTAACCGTATTCGATACGGTCTCAGCGCGCGACCAGCAAACATCTCCACGGTCTTCCACGAGGGTGACTTTATCTTCATAGACGTGTAACCACCCGGGGTGTAAGGGGAAGGATGGCTCGTAGAACTGGTGACATGGTTGACCCAATGGCGATCGGTGAATGACGCACACTGTGTCTGACCCTCGTATTTATAGTCAGGTCCAACTGTCAATGCCACAGCGCCAGGGTCAATAGGGTACAGACCATGACTAGGCCAACCAGTCGTCGCTGATTCCGGCGTGAGCGCTCGTGGTCCATAGCCCGAGCATCAAGGATGGCTGTCATAGTCCAGTAGTGGTGAGTGATGGCACACCTCTCCATCGAGTGCACTCTGTCGAGGACCGCTTCTGTGAACTCGTTCAGGATCTATCGTCGCCCCTCGTTGTCGTCGCCATCTGAAAACATGGACCGAACCACTGCTCGGTAACCCGTGAGTGAATTAACCACGGTCGCATGCTGTAAAATGCGAGTCGCATAGGGACGGGTGTCCGTCATGGCTCTGAAACCGTAGGAATGGAGGTGTAGGATCCAGAGAGACGTGTTTGTTAGACCATGTCAAAAATGCGCGCCTAGACGTAGCTCTACGGGTGTAGTCCGTGAACAACAACAAAGATTACAGCGGCAGAGGCGCTCGTGGATCCCCTGGAAAATCTTTTCCATGTCTCATGGTATAGCTCCGGTGAGGCAGGCTCAGGCTGGTGAGGCTCAGGCAAGTAGCTGCTCTCGTCAGATAGGCTCAGACTGGTCAGGCAGGCTGGTCAGGTAGCTCCGATCGGCAGGGCAATGAATGCAGCAATGCCCTAAACATTCCCACTTTTATATACCTACATAGAAGTACCCGGATGTAGGCGCGGACGTAGGCGAAAGCATCCTAGTACCCGGATGTAGGCGCAGACGTGAGCGAAATTCTAGTACCCGTCCATTGGTTCTTTTATCGATCGCTCATTGGCTCATTTTCTCGACCGCTGATTGGTCCAAATGGAACTGCCCATCCTTCCCAGGTTAATTTACAATCCCCTTTTTGGGTTCAAGCTCTGTATATCGATGCCACATCATTGTTGCCGAACCTTGCCGAAAGAGAGACCTTGGACCTTTTTACCTGGATGTGACCTTTGACCTTTTGACCCGAAATTCATCCGCTCACTTCCGGTGATGCCGCGCACTTCCGGATAACCCGCGCGCGCTGCGGCCGGAACGGGCCGGGCCGGCCCGGGAAAAACCCCACAGACAGGTCAGTACATGTCCTATCATGTTCCAAGGTCACACCCCATTCACCCAAACCGGAAGCGACGTCATACCCCTAATTTTACATGCACCCATCCATGACTGGATGCCCCTTCACGAATGCTTCACTTTGATACCTCACTCGACTCCATCGGACCATTAGTGGCCCACCTACACCTCAAAAACGTCTATTTCCACACCCGTTTCCCACAATTCCCTGTCTGCGCATGCGCAGAATGTGGACAACGGCCCACACACTACTCCAGGCGGTTGCTCCCTCACATATGCTTCACATGGATACCTCACTCGACTCCATCGGCCATTAGTGGCTCGCCTAGGCCCCAGAACGTCTATTTCGATACACTTTCTCTACTGCGCATGCGCAGAATGACGTCAGTTCCACGTCACACCCAGCCCGTTGGATACTCCCTCACGTATGCTTTACATTGATACCTCACTCGATCCAATCGGCCCAATAGTGGCCCACCTAAACCCCAACACGTCTATTTCTATACTACGGCCAGACTGCGCATGGGCAGACTATTGACAACGAACGACACACTAGCCCAGCCGGATGCTCCCTCACGACAGCTTCAAAATAAGACCTCATACGACACCATAGGATCATTAGGGGCTCACCTAAACCCTAAAACGTCTATTTCCACACCCTTTTCCCAGAATTCCCTGTCTGCGCATGCGCAGAATGTTGACAACGGCCGAGACACTAGTCCAATCGGATGCCCCCTCACATATACTTCACATTGATACCTTACTCAACTCCATCGGCTCATTAGTGGCTCACCTAGATCCCAAAACGTCTATTTTCATACGCTTTGTCTATTGCGCATGCGCAGAATGACGATATTCCGACCCCACATCCACCCAGTGGGATGCCCCCTCACATAGGCTTCACATTGATACCTCACTCGACCCCATCGGTCCATTAGTGGCCCAACTAGACCCAAAAACGGCTATTTCCATACCCTTTGTCTACCGCGCATGCGCAGAATGACAATATTTCAACCCCACACCCAGCCCGTCGGATGCGCCTTCACGAATGCTTCACATTGATACCTCATACGACTCCATCGACCCAATAGTGGCCCACCTAGACCCCAAAACGTCTATTTCCATACACTTTGTCTATAGATTTAATATGCATTCCTAGTACCCGTCCTCTGCATGGCAGAACTGTACAACGCAGAACAAGCCTGGATATGCCTTGATCTCGGAGAGCCAGGTGTTCGGCACGTGAGCTCACTCACGCAGACGCCAGACCAGGTGTTCACGGTCGCCGCAACATTGTAGCGAACGTGCAACATTGTTGCAATTCGGGTAGCCAGGTGTTCGGCACGTGAACTCACTCACGCAGACACATATGCACCAGACCAGGTGTTCACGATGCCGCAACATTGTAGCGAACGTGCAACAATGTTGCAATTCGGGGAGCCATGTGTTCGGCACGTGACAACCCCCAGCCCAAGCAGACGTCAGCGAAATTCTGGCGGGAAAACCCCCACAGACAGGTCAGTACATGTCCTATCATGTTCAAAAATGACCATCCCCATACCCCATACAGGCCTGTATATTGTATAATACAGACCCCTATTGTAGGGGTAATCGAAAAGACACGGACCTGACCGAAGAGACACGAACCTCACCGAAAAGACACGGAGGTCACCGACGAGACACGAAGGTGAACGACATTGTGGAAAAACCCCACAGACAGGTCAGTACATTGCCTATCATGTTCTGAAGCATTCGCAACTTCTCGGGGATCTCCGGTTTGAGATGTCCCTCGAAGGCCATTGACGCCATATTGGACTAGAGCGTGGTCACGTGTGTTTCGGTGTCAGGGAACTGTCAGTGACGTCACGGGAATTATATCTTGCCAATACGTGGCGTGTGTACCATTTAAACTGATGGTTTTCTATTGAAACGTGCTTCGAATGAAAAGAATAAACAGTTTTTAGAATATCTGACGTAAATCAGAGACTCGCAGGGAAATATTTGCTGGTCGGGGATTAAGGCTTCCGCGAGAGTGATTGGGCTTCGGAGCCACGTCACATCTGGAGATTCATAGGAAATTCATGTTGTCGTCCCCCGAGCGTAGAATCAATCCCCTTCGTAGATTTCCGCTCGGGAGTTCCGAATGGTTCTGAAGATGGCGGACCTCACCGAAAAGACACGGACGTATCCGAAAAAACACGAAGGTGAACGACATTGTGGAAAAAACCCACAGACAGGTCAGTACATATCCTATCATGTTCACAGGTCACGCTCCCTTCACCCAGACTGGAAGTGACGTCATACGGGACTGGTGGCGCCCACTGGCGGAAGCAGGGAACCAAGAGTTACCTCCCTGGAAAAAGAGAGTTTAAATGCTCTTTATATACTACTTCGGTTGGCTAATAAGATTTTGAAAAAAATATTTTGTGCGGTCGACATTTCAAAACCGAGATGACCGGTAATGCCCTCCAAATAATACACAAAGCTATTGTGGGTCATCTCAACCTCGAAGTTTGCGAGTAGCCCTTGGAATATATATTTAGATATCAAATAAAATTAGGCACAGATGACAGACATCTTGGAAATCCAATATGGTCGCTATGACGGCATAGTTATTTTGGAAATAATCATCGTGCTAGCCCCCTAAAATGTCATTGCTCCGACAGGAATAATGTACGAATATTGTGCGGTTATTATTTACTGAAATGTTCAAATGGGGGCAATCTTGAAATTCAAGACAGCCGTCGAGATCATATGACTTGTCTAACATTATCACTTTCCATCAATGTTGCCAAACAGATAAAACAGTGCAGGATTGCAGACGCTAATATGGGCTCCTGGCGGCCATTTTGAAAAATGACCGCTATAACCCACATAGAAAAATTTGCGGGGGTCCATATATAGAAATAATGCTTCCAAGGCCACGATGTTCCTCCATGTCATTTCATGCTTTTAGAAAAAAAGACACGATTTTTTCACTTATTGACTGGACTAGAGGATGGAAATTTTCCATAAATAATAATTTCGTGACGCTTAGGCTCATGTCCATTTCTAGTGTTTTTAAATCACAGTTTATCACTCCTGTCTATCACCCTTGGGAAAATAAATACAAAGAGCATGCTAATTGCAAATTACACTGAACACATCTTTCACTAAACCCATTACGTTTTGCACCAGGAAATTCATTTCTGAATGGTATTCTGTCATGCTTCACGTGTTATAGTCATGCAGAAACTCACTATTTTTAATGATATGCGTAATCTGTGTCGGTGCTCCACTTCTGAAATGAACTAATACTCGCCTGGGGCAATTCATCATATCATGAACAAAAACATTTATATATATATATAGCTATGTGTGGTACTGATGCACTGCATGTTTATATAGATTAATAAAGGAAAATCTTCCGTCTCTGAACAAGGAAGTGGTAGTCCGTGACAGAACAGTTTGATTCAATTCGGGTGGCTGATACGATTGAAGAAGGTTGGTTATTATATTTTGCTTAGAGTTAAATACGGACATGATGGAGCGATTCACTAAACTAACATACTACGTTAATTCCTTTAATTCATTCATCCTATTAGAATTTAACCCTATCTTCAGTAAAAGGCCATTGTTTGAAAATTCCGACGATCTTGAACTCCAAGAAAGTCCAGTTTATTCTTAGGCATAGTGCATGTTCGTCTGGTATTACCAAATATTGCTGGTCCATGCATGCCTTCTTTTTTATGTGAGGAGGCAACAAGCACTTAGTGCATGCTCTTGTCAATTCAGCTGTCCAAATAAATGCTCGGGTAAAACAACATTAGAATATTGCATATTAGATTATTTATTCAAGTCCACTTAGAAATGCTGTTCCATTTTTGTTGCATGTACATGGCATTCTATTATTTAACTGAAGTCGACATATGATTCGCACAAAGCAGCTGTTGCAGCATCCCCAACTCCGTAATACCACTTATCTTCAGTCACCACCAGTGAATGGAAACGACTCCTGATTTAACCAGTCTGTAACTCACTAGTTTCGCCATGTTGAGTGGGACAATTTACAGAAGGCAAATTTACTATGAACTGTGAATCGTTTTTATTCAGACACAATGTATCACGGTACCTCATTCCTCCGTGGTTATATTTTTTAGCTCCGTTACCAATGTTTTCAATATAACACATGCAGTTATAACAAAGAGATACTTTCCAATTTGTTAGCATCAAGCGGTAAAGGCCATCTAATCAATACCTATATATAAGAGAAGGTTTATTTCACGTAACTTACTTAGTTCTATGTTCCATTTTCCTCATTTTACAAACTATGCTTATTCGTTCTATGCTTGTTCGAAACAAATAATTCATTAGTGTGCTCAATGGTAGAGAAAGGGCAGAAAAGACCGGTTCGTGCGCACTTCCGATTTTGCCTGTGCATCCAACCTTTTTTGCGCTTTCTCGTGTGGAACGTTCGGTCACGTGACTTCCGGTAATGACGTCACTTAATAATGTTTGGAGGTTTAAAGAAGAGCTTAGCATGTTTTCACTAGTGAACGCATGAAAACCACTAAAACCATTGCTGTTCAGTGAGAACGTATACACTGTACGGTATATAAACCACGCTATTACTTCTGTACAATATTCGTTGAAAAGAACATAAAGTTCGAAACTGCAGTCGGAATATAATAATGTAGAAAATCACGAAGGCTATATGCTTTATGTCAAATTACATTTACTTTGAAGATGACGGGGAAAACGGAGTACTTGCGTCAGTACTCCAGTGCAATATAATGATGTTTTAATCTTTTTTATTTATATTTTACCATCACAAAGACATTTTATTTGCATTATTTCAAATTACAAATTACAAGAGAAGAATTATTACTCTTGTGTGTGAAGATGACGGAGAAAACGGTGCATTTGCGACAATACTGATGTTCGTCACACTATATTCTTATGCAAATTACTAGGAAACGTCAGAGGTAAAAATAGGAGTTGAACGGGACTGGCCTATCCAGCACAAAAAATCTGTGCTTACACAACAAAGTGTCATACCAAAAATAATTGGATATAAATGTTACCTAATCTCTAAATGGCATTAGTATACAGATATCATGGACATCTCAGCAACAATATCCTAGAGAAGTTCCTTTAGCAAGCACAGTCATGATAATCGGCTCATTCGC
Organism: Hanleya hanleyi; assembly: GCA_036873755.1. Taxonomy (NCBI): domain Eukaryota; kingdom Metazoa; phylum Mollusca; class Polyplacophora; order Lepidopleurida; family Hanleyidae; genus Hanleya; species Hanleya hanleyi. Next base: position 41,691 of record JAVTVY010020367.1, read on the forward strand.
AACTTCTTCTTGATCTCCGGTTTCAGTAAATCGAAAATCAATCCTTTCCCAAAGCATGTCGAGACTTGCTCTCGCCGAATTGATGACATCTCGGAAAATCCCCATTCCAAGACCGACATTTTATTTTTGGTATCACAAGCTCAACCTCCAAACGGTTGTGACAAGCTTAGACTTGGATGACCCGCGGCCGGCAATCACGTGCTTGGATGTTATGTCACCGCCCGATTTCACGTGAACGGGATGTGAGACTGCATGACACTGCGTTGAATAGGTCCAATGCACATGCACAGTGGCGTGCATGTGGTGTGCGTCCGGAGGTGCTTCACCGGAAGTGCGCACCCGGAAGTACGCACCGCACGCCGCTACGCATGTGTATTCGACCTTTTCTACATTCTCTACTACTAAGCTTGTGTACCAATTTAACACGAAACTGTAAATACTACCCATTAAGTCGTTTGTTCTGGTGCATTATGACGGAATGCGCGAAAATATAAACAACTGTAGGTCATCGTATGTATACTGATGTATAGAAAGATTAAGCGAAACTCATATCCTGTCATCGAATCAGGTCGGGGGCACAGGTACTTCTATCTACCGTTCTATGTTCCACCCCCAACCATAGTCGCTATCAAGGTCAAGCAACTTTTTTCGAGAAAATGGCGCCAAGTTCAACCGATGGAAAAGACGTCTTCGTCCAGTCCAAATAAACACGTATCTGTCTTACCTCGCTGTCGGCAGCGCTCTTAGTCCGGGAGCCAAACCCCAATTTGAGCCTTGACGTGGAAATGGAGTCCACCTAACGTTTTTTGATGGATTATATATCTCCTGTGTGTGCAGATTAAGAATCCGGATGATGCCAGCCTGGCACCCTTGGGGAAATCAAAATATCCAAGATGGCCGCCAGCATATTCAACATAACCGCTGTACGTCGCTTAGATTGATCGCTATATGGAATTGAGCTATATATTTTTGGTCTACGAGTGCTCAAGAAATGATGTATATATTTATTAGTACTTCATACCACTTATAATACTACCTCCAGCTTATCTCAACAGTAGCGGGGTGGAACTGACGTCATTCTGCGCATGCGCAGTAGAAAAAGGATATTTTAATGGACGTGTTGGGGTCGAGACGGACCCCTATTGGGTGTACTGGGCTGTGGGAGGTGTCATCGTAAAGCTCGCGTAGAGGAGCGTCCGACTGGGCTAAAGTGTCGTGCGTTTTCAACATTCTGCGCATGCGCAGACAGGGAATGCTGGGAAAATGTGCACTGGGAGGGACGTTTTGGGGTCGAGGTGGACCAATAGTGGTCTGATTGGGCCGTATGAGGTATCAGTTCGAAGCATTCGTGGGGGAGCATTCAACTGGATGGATTGTAAGGTGGAACTGACGTCATTCTGCGCATGCGCAGAAAAAAATGTTATTTGAATAGACGTGTTGGGGTCGCGACGGGCCAATAGTGGACCGATTGGGCTATAAGAGGTGTCATCGTGAAGCTCTCCTGGGAAACCATCCGACTGGGTTACTGTGTCTTCCGGTTTCAACATTCTGCGCATGCGCAGTCTGGCCGTAGTATAGAAAGCAGACATTTTGGGGTTCGTGGGGGTCTGTTGAGTGATTGTGGCACCATTCGGAGTCCTAATAGGCCGTGTAGGGTGTCAGCTTGAAGCTCTCGTGGTGTTGACCACGACTCGAGGGATGTTCACGTCATCAGTAAGCGTGGTAGAGAAAGCGGCCATTCTGGCGGGTGTGAGGGTAGGTGTTTGGGGTGGAGAAGGGCCATCCGTGGTCTAAATGGCCAGTGACGCGTGCCCAACGCCGGGTGGTTGTGGTAGTGTCTGTACATATAGGGATTAACACGTGTCCCTCATCAGTCCGGGATGACGATTGGTATGGTTTTTGTTGGAAGTCATGGCGGAGCATCCATTGTGAGTGTGTGTGTGAGTGTGCGTGCGTGTGTGTGTGTGTACTGTGTGTGAACATTGAGCTCAGTTACCCGTCTCTCTTTTTGAAGACATGGGAGGCTCTGAAAATAGCCGTTCTTTTCTGTCGCTGTAAGACAGAACTGTCATTGCCATAGCATCAGGGTCAATAGGGCAAAGACCATTGTGAGGTCAACGAGCCGTCGCTGGTTCCAGCGTGAGCGCTCGTCGCCCATAACCCGGGAATCAAGAACGGCTGTCATAGTCCAGTAGTGGGGGTGATAGCACACCTCTCCATCGAGTCGACCCTGTCGAGGACCGCTTCTGTGAACATTTCCAGGATCTGGCGTCGCCCCTTGTTGTCGTCGCCATCTTCAAACATGGACCTAACCACTGTTCGATAACCCGTGAGTGAATTAACCATGATCGCATGCTGTAAAATGTGAGTCGCATAGGAATGGGTCTCCGCCATGGCTCTGCAACAGTAGGAATGGGGGTGTGGGATCCAGAGGGACGTGCTTTATAGACCATCGCAGATCAGGAATTGTGGGGAAAGGGCTCTTGGGTGAACTTAACGCTCTACCATGACACATTGACGCCATGGTGTAGACAGATGAGAGAACAACAACAACAACAAGGATGACAGATCAATCATTTTATTATCCCCACCAGCACATCATACCCATGCTGGGGGAGCCGCGTTGGGTATGTTTACAATTCTCGTAAGCTCTTGTCCAATCAGAAGCCGTCGTTTGAGAAATTTCAGTCTTCGGTCAGGGTCGCTCTTGGCCTAAGCGTGGTCGAGCAGTCCAGAATACCGATGAGGCAGCATGTCCTGAAACAGTTGTTTGCGCATTCTGCTTATTTCCCAGGGCCTTGGTGGGTCGTAACCCTATATCCTTTTCCAAGTGATGCTTTATGCTAGAGCGTTAAGGTCACACAAGAGCTTGGTCTCCATGATGGACCTGTGCGTGGGGTCGCTTTTCATTTCAAGCGGCTAGGCTATACCGTTCATAGATGGCCATGGCTGTTTTTCCTGATGTTAGGGCGCATTTGGATGTACGCATGACTGACTTGAGGGCTTGGAGCTTTCGGAGCTGTTGGAGCTCGGAGCTCTTGCGTTAAGACGGGCGTTGGGCGTGCCTCGATCTCGGAGCTCTTGGAGTCTGAGCTCGCAGCTCTTGGAACTCGGAGATCGAAAGTGACGTCATCGTACGCATGCGCACACACCTGTGGTGCACCCGCACCCTGGTGTACCCTGTGCTCTACGGACATTGGGAAATATGTCATATATATCAGCACTTTGAAAGCCATGGGTGATTGAGGTAACCAATAAATTCAACGCTTTATATTTCGAAGAGACGGACATACTTTAACCCTATCTGGCCTGGGCTTTTTGGGACCTGTCCTGACCTGGGAGGGGTGAAATGGCCCCCCTAATTATTTTCCTTACCCCTTGAGCTAGGGAGCTGAAACTTACCACACTATACCCTTGGGTCAAGCTCTACCAGAAAATGCAAAAAAATCCAAGATGGCCGCTTTGATGACGTCACAGTGACGCCATTTTCAAAAACGGCATTTTTTGGTCGATTTTTCGGTCGAATTTTCCGATTTCTTTATTTATGCAATTTCTCCGCAAAAACTGCAGGATAAAATAGTAAATATTAATGTGATATGAAATAAAATAGTTTTTGCCCACTTTTCATCGGGAAAAAGCAGAAATTTTGAAAAAATATGACAAAAACATCACTTTTCTGGTACGCCACGTGGCCGCCATCTTGAATTTGCCCATGATCCTCTACTCGGGGGGTATGCAAATAATCTCAAAATGACCCCAATATGATAAACTATAAAGTCAAGGAGTTTCAGCTCTCCATTTTTTGTCGTTCCGGAGATAGCGCAGAAAGTTTGGTAGGGGGGACCATTTCGGCCCCCAGGCCAGGTAGGGTTAAAGGATCAACGGCAGCCATCTTGAATAATTTTTCCTTTTATTCTTGTTTGTTTTTGCCAAATTGTTGTGTGACGTATGTACTGATTGAATTTATCCCAAATTTATAGTCAAATATATCACAATCAGTGATCGAGATCACCCATGCGACAATTCAGCACGATATAATAACCAGGAAATACCTCATGGCGGCCATCTTGGATATTTCGATTTCCCCGGCATCATCCGGTTTCGTGATCAGCGCATCGAAAAGATATAGAAACCATCAAAAAACATTAGGTGGACTATATTTCCAGGTTTTTCGACCTGCTCCCGGAATCCAAAATGCTTATCTACGGCGATAAAATTACATTCGCTTCACTTTCCACGGTAAAAACATTACTTTAACGACGACCGCACAAACCGTTACAACCCGTACAGGCGGAAGTGCTATTCTGTTTAAGCGCAAACTCCGAACAGCGCATGTCAGCCAGACGACAGTCGTTCAGCTGACATGCGCTGTTCGGAGTTTGCGCTTGAATAGAATAGCACTTCCGCCTGTACGGGTTGAATTGGTTTGTGCGGTCGTCGTTAAAGTAATGTTTTTACCGTGGAAAGTGAAGCGAATGTAATTTTATCGCCGTAGATAAGCAGTTTGGATTATACCAGAGCACTGCCGACATCGAGGTAAGACAGATACGTGTTTATTTGGACTGGACGAAGACGTCTTTTCCAGCCGTTGAACTTGGCGCCATTTTCTCGAAAAAAGTTGCGAGACCTTGATAGAGACTATGATTGGGGGTGGAACATAGAACGGTAGATAGAAGTACCTGTGGTCGGGGGCTCGGGATTTTATTCAAATCTAAATGTAAAATGATGCATTTTGACAGCATAACTTCGACATGTTAAAACTTACGGATGAACATATATAAACAGTTGTAAGATGTGGAACTCGATCCTCGACTCTCATGTTGTGGACAACATGGGCCTGTACTTTGTTGAAAGCGTATACTCACTCCCTCCCTGTACATGTTGATAGGCTGGAAATGACTTCGGAAGAGATCAACATTACATTCAAGCTCGACGCTCGGTCAACCCGAAGAGGTACACTAGACCAAGGTAAATGCTATCCGAGAAGTCGTCAAAATTACAAGCGTCTAGTCCGTCATTCATAATTCAGCCGTCGTCCATCAGAGAATATCCGCGTCCATAATCCAAAGACCTATTCCATATAACAGTATTAGCACCAAATTCAAAAAGACAATCATAGTATACATAAACATAGGCTTGTTTCCTGCAAGGGAGAAGCAGTCAACAGTTTTCAATGATGCCGGCAAGACATCATGATGTTCCAAAAATATCAAATCCGTATCGCTGATCAGTATTCTTAATCCATAATATTCGTTGTGAAGTCGTCATCTAAAGAATGATGTATCTCAGTCACGCTTTGATTGTGACTGTTCATATGAGTACCATGAGGATCTTGAAGTACATGGGTTCATACGGCCCCTAGCCCCGGGTTAAGCGGAATTAGACACAAGTTACGAAACGTAGCGCCATAGATCTTGCACGCTACGTTCGTATTTTGCTATCAGCATGCGATATGTATCGCCAAATTTGAGAAACTTTGAGTGGAGGCGCTTGATGGAATAGCACTGTTTTATAAGTTTCTGCAACAATGTTTTGTGACGTTGATTAAAATCGTCACATTTGACACAGGATCTAGCAAATGCTACTAAGCGAGATATGTATACGCCATATGCAGGCCCCATTGGAATATTACTGTCCAGAAAGGGATAGTTTACGATGTCGAAATTGTAATCATCTCTTTTGTCATGAAGTCGACGAGAGAGAATGACCGCTTCATGTTTATAGAGATATAGATCTAAATATGATGTGCCTGAAGGGCTGTCTGTAGTTTCCTTCAAATCCAGTGAAGGTGGATATATATTCTTCACTGTGTCATTTATATAACGATTATCTACAGCGAGAAGATCGTCTATATAGCGTTTGGTGAATGAGAAGGATCGGGCTTTGAATGGATCGGTTTTTGAAAGCGCCTGCATATAGTCATATTCATAAGAGAACAGATATAGGCCAGCCAACAGGGGTGCACAATTAGTTCCCATTGGAATACCTATATGCTGCTGATATATTGTGTTGCTAAATTTCACATAGATATTTTTAATGAGAAATTCAAGCAACTCTATAAACAAAGAAACATCCCATGAATGATATCTCTTGTATGTAGTAGAGCTAAAGAATGCTTTATGGCTTCCGACATTAATATATCTACGATCAGTTTTCTTGAACACAGATACTATTAACGAACTTAGACGGTCAATAAGGTCCTGATGAGGAATTGTAGTATAGAGAGTCGAGAAATCCCATGTGGATACATGTCTGTACGGTACGTGACCTTTAGCATCAAGTTCTTCCGTAAGACATTTTGAGTTTTTCAATATCCACATACATTCAACGCCAGAGTTCTTAGAAATAGTGGCGCAATACCTTTCCCAAAATGCTTTTACCTCCTGAAGGGCCCTCGTCAATAGGGTTGAAAGAAGCTTGGTGGTGCAGCTTCTAGAACCAGCTATGAATCTAGCTTTGTATGGTGATTTATGCATTTTGGGAGTCCAGTATAGTTTTGGTATGTCGTTATGATTGGTTGGAAGACAAATACCTCTCTCCCCGAGAAACTTTTTGTGATTGTTAAATAAATCTTCCAAAGTAAATGCACTTTGGGAGTAAGTAGGCGTATTGAAGATGTGTCTACACTCAATTCTTTAACCAGCACCTGGCAATAGTAATATTTACATATGAATATTATATTATTTGGAGCTTTGTCTTCTGGGACTACGACGAATTTACTCTGGAGATTTGCTAGAACTTCTTGCGAATTGAGGTTTCTCAGTACTTGTTTTGCTTGGGGAAGAGTACTTCTGTCAATATGGCGGATTGTTTTAACGACCTTGCTCTTGGTGAGGCCCAGCCAATCAGCGAGTACTGTAGGTTCAACTTTTTCTCGCCTAGACCAATCAATATCGTACTGTTCCAATGCAGACAGGACTATATTCTGGTCGGCCTTCAGATTTATTATTCTTGGCTCTCTATATTTAGGTCCTTTCATCAGTAACAGAATGCTGATCTGGATGCGGTATGGGCATAATGGCGGGCGAATGTGTAAGCTGTAGCGACATTATTCCAATCCAATTTATACAGCATGTTTTTGTCCCAGCTGCTGATGTGAATCGAGATTCTTTCGAAATGAACTGAGAATATTGTCCATGCTGATGTGAGTCGAGTTTCTTTCCAATTGAAATGGGAATATAAATGCATGATCAAAAGGACGACACTTGGATTATTCATGTTTAATATGATGTATGCCTGTATCTCGTTACAGATGCGCAAAACACCACATAAGTGGGTCTCCGGAACGCTTGGTCTGTGTAATGCTGGCTACTTGAACCATCGACAGTGCATCCCAACAAAATGAAGGCCTTTGCCAGGAAGTAAGGCAGTGACGAAACTAGTTAACTTACTTTAAAAAAACGTGTTTGGCACACGCTTCCGCATAACACATCGATTTGTGCAGGAAACAAATCCAACAAATGTGTTGGCAGCTGTCTAAGAATGCTTTTGAAATCGACAAGTTGAAGCGGTATAAGACGATTGATATTTGAGGATACGATTCCTTCGGCTCGGTTGCAACTACTCGAGTTTTATATAAACGTCACTGCATCACGGAACATTAAGCTTCACTGCATCACGGAACAGTAAACATCGCTGCAACACGGAACATTAAACCCCACTGCATCACGGAACATTAAACATCACTGCATCACGGAACATTAAACATCACTGCATCACGGAACATTTATAGTTTTATAACACTTGATTGGCCATTTCGAATTCTCAAAAATAAATCGGGGATTTTAATTTGACTTTGGAGAAAATTAGAACAATATCCAGTCAAACAACGACTTTTTTTGCAAAGGTTCATCGGTTTATACACGAATACTGCACCCATCTGCAAGACCATTATCGCCTGAACAGCTCTCCACAGCCGCCGCCGATATCTAAAGTTTCAGATGCTCGCCGTGGCCTGGCCTTACAACCCAGCTGGCGGCATTGACATAACTGGTGAATAGACAACAACACTGTTGGTACTAGCTCGGTATATCTTTAGGAATATTGATAACAGCGGCAATGCGAAGGCGATTAGAAATAAAAAAGAAAGAGGTGCACCCGACGAAAGTTGGAGTAGACACTGGAGGCTCCATACGCTTCACAGAATGCCAAGACCATTCGGGAAGTTCTGTTGTGAAAGAAGATGCTGGAACGGCTGTTGAGAACAAAGTGCTGTTTGAAACTGGCCGTGGAAGGATAGGAACACTTAAATTCGAGAAATTCTTTGAGGCTGGTCCTGAAGGAATAGGAAATCTTAGCTTCAAAGAATTGACTGTCTACCTTAAAGGAAAGAGACCATGTAAGATTACAAGCAAACTTGTCAATTTTTTCCACGTAATGGACCAGAGCCAACATGATAAAATGTCTTTTCATCAGTTCTGGGAATTCTACAACATTCTGATGTCTCAAAACTCGAACAAAGTGTTGGAAGAAACTGGTGGTGGAAATATCGGCGGGCGTGATGCTAAGGTACAGTGGGGGCAATTTTACAAGGAAGTCGAGAACAAACGCCTGGATGAATTCGTTTTAGACCGAAGCCGTACATTTGCTAACTTCAGGCGATACGGGGCGTCGGGCGAACTGGTCATGAGAGGCGCTTATGACCTGGTTAATACTGTAGACCCAGGAGAGTATTGTCTGCTTGAATTAGCATATTTTCGGGACTTACCGCCCATTGTCCCCAAACGGAGTATCGTCAAAGGCGTCAAATGGGTCAGCAGCAACCGTACAGCGGAACATGGTAAGGCCATATTTCCAACGGACTTTGATGGAAAGATCGTAACCGACATTGCAACAGCGGAACACCTTCGGTACTACGATTGCAGCTTCGCCGATGGTAATACTAAAAGAGTTTCCCTTCTGAATGGATATGAACTGCAAGACTTCACCTACGAGAGCGACTATCTGGAAGATTATGTGAAGGCGAGTAATGGCGGCGCCAGTATTGAGCGTCACGATTCCTCCCATTTGGGCTGCCCACTTGAAGAAGATAGCGGGGTTTTCATTCTGGCTAAACTAGTCGACGAAAACGAACTCCATTTAACCGGTTTCAAGGTTCCTGTTCGGCACACGGTGTACATTCCTGGAGGCATCATTCACAGCAACGATTATCTGAAAGGAACATGGCGGACAATGTTATCGAAGGAGGCAAACATAGATCACGTGCACCTAGTCCGCAAATCAACGAAGCTATTTGACGGAGAATACGAACATTTCCACTTTGTTATGTAGCTTGTCCTCCAACTTGTTTAACAGACTTTAAATCACATGTAAACTGGTCACGTTAAAGGATAATTCATAAAGATAATAATAAATAGTAATTCATTTCTATTTTAACCATGTGTTTGTATGGTGGTCTGTTACGGTCATTCCAGTTTCCAATAGGCCAGCCCCTAAATGGAACTCTCTAACCGTAAAAGTCACGAAACGACGTCTTTGCCAGTGTGACGTTACGCTGAGGTTAGGCAACGAACCATTTCTTAACATTGGCAATGCTGTCTTATTTATTCACGGAGTTTTGCAGACGATGACTTCATTTTGCTGAAAACTCCGAGACAATAACATCTTCAAAGTTGCTTTGATTTTCCGAATTTCAAACGTCACAGCGTTACTTATTATCCAATTTTTGCTGTATAGCCAATGTTAAAGCATTGACCGGTGCCTTACCTTGACCCGACGTCACGTGAGCAATGACGTTGTTTTGCGCCTCCCATGGCTAAAGATTTCTATCTCGCGACTGTCCTTTTCTCTCTTTTATTGCAGATAACTCCGAACCCTTTTCATTATTTTGTTTCACTAGGGAAGTAGACATCGATCACTGCTTATTGGTGGTTAAACACCAATATATATATAGAGTACATAATTGTACCTAGATTATGCAACTGGACCACAAAATAGCTGTTTTACCAACATTTTACCAACATTTGCTTGTACGCAACTTCTAAAGAAAGCCTATGATGTGCAAGAAGGTCTTTTTCTGCAACCTACCCACAGATCACTACAGCAAAATCGATGAATTAACAACATCAAACTGTATTGATTGTGATCTAAATGCAGAATTCAGAAAAATCAAAGAATAAATTACGATCATGGAAAAGCCCACAATGACCAATTGAATAACTATCCCAGTAGAGACTGGTATTAATGAGCACAGAAAAGCTCTACACTCTGTTGTTAGCTGGCAGACCAAACAACTCCCAAGAAAATGAAAATCGTCAATTTTTATCCCAAAATCAACACCAGTTAAAGACTCATCGTACAGTTAGCCAATCTCCTTCACCTCAACCTTAAAATTCTTGAACGCAAAGCGAAAAACGACAATTTGTTGAACAAAGACTGAAGCGGTTTTCGCAAGAAAAGAAGCACGTTGGACCATATAACTAGATTACAGCGCTCAATGGAAGATCAAAATTCCGAACACATCAGACATCTTTCTAGACATATAGCCTTGAATGGCAAGGTGGGATGATTATACAATTAAACAACAATTAAAGTGTATGATATACAACACTGGGTTCAAAATGCCTGTATGACAAAAATTCGCATCGAAACCACCCAATCCACGGACCATCACCTAGAAAACGATACCCCATACGGCAGTGTGATCACTCCCACCCTATTCAATATTCTTATAAATGGACTACCCGGAAAAGTTAATTATTAACTGCCGAGGTTGAACAATCCTACTACTCACTTTGCTATGACTGGCTAAACAAGTATAATTGTAATGTATCGCCTACCATTACCAGCAAAACTAGAGAGTGACAAGTCGAGTGAACCTGAGGTGTTCAATTTGTCGCAAATCGACAAACTGCCAGTGAAATGTTCTACTATCAGGAACAAAACGCGCCGTGATCCAACCTTATCAAAGGTCCTGCAGCTGACCTTGAGTGGCTGGACCAAGACGGAAGACCCAGATTTGAAACCATTTTACAATCGACACACAGAGCTCACCGTGCAAGACGGATGCCTGATGTGGGGTATACGTGTGATAGTCCCGCCAAAGTTACGCGAACGTGTCCTGGAGGAGCTACATCTAGGTCACATGTGCATTGTAAAAATGAAAGCCAAGGCGTTACATCTGGTGGCCTAATCTTGATGCTCAAATTGAGCAAACGGCGAAAGCGTGTGAAGGATGTCAGAAGATCCAGAATACACCTGCGCCATCGCCCCTGCATCCATGGCAGTGGCCTACCACCGCATGGGAACGCATTCAAATCGATTTCGCCGGACCATTTGAGAACAAGATGTTCCTAGTTGTGTCTGACGCACACTCAAAGTGGCCGGAGGTGTTCATCATGACATCCATAACGAGCAGCAAGCTGATAGAAGTCCTACGGGGATTGTTCAGTCGTTACGGTATTCCGCAACAGCTAGTTAGTGATAACGGCCCACAGCTAGTTTCGGAAGAGTTTGAAACATTCTTGAAGATGAATGGGGTTAAGCATGTAACCTCGGCACCGTACCATCCATCCAGCAATGGACTAGCAGAGTGCCTTGTCCAGACATTCAAGCAATCACTTACAGCTTCACAGATGTCACAGCCTCTTCAAACTAGGCTACCCAACTTCCTATTGGCGTATAGGAACACGCCTCATTGTACAACAAATGAAGCACCAGCAGTTCTATTCTTAGGAAGGAGGCCTCGCTCTCGATTGGATCTGCTCAAACCGGACATCAAACGCACTGTGTCTGATCGCCAGGCAGATCAAATCAAAGCAAGAGGGAAGAAGCCAGAGATAGGCGATTCGAAACAGGAAGTACAGTATATGCTCGAAATTACCGCAATGGATCCAAGTCGCTCCAAACATGGTATGGCGTTGACATGCAGAACAACTGCCAACACGTCATACAAAAGAGCCGGACAGTGACAAACACTTCTGTACTTCCAAGTGAGCAGTCAACCCTGCCAGGTACTTCAGCACTGTCATCAAGCCGTGAGACGAGGAGATCAGATAGAGTTCGTACGCTCCCAACACACTTAAAGGACTATGAAATTGGCTAGACTGATCTGGCTAAGCTATACAGTGATGTAATTCCACAGTTCGGTGTTGCGCGATTCATTAATGGGAGTGTTGTGCGCGATCCGTTGTTGGAAGTGTGTGCGATTCATTGTTGGAAGTGTTGTGCGCGATTCATTGTTGGAACTGTTCACGGATACTACAGCCATGAGGGCTACAGTTGTTGACTATTACATAACGGTTATGTTATTGAAGTTGTTAACGTTCAGTTAATCGTTCTCTAGAATTTGTTATGACGGTTATGACTGTCAGAATCTTGGTATTGTGTTCATTAGTTGAACTTTCTGTTGAAGGGAACGTAAACTCTGGTGAACCGTGCATGGCCAGTTAAAGCTTTTTCCTCATAGAATCCAAATCGTGTATCAGATATTTTTTTACAATTTTTTCAACGCAGTACTAAACGTTTTAACTTCGTTACACTGGAACAACATAGAGGCCTCCATGTTTGAAGAATCGTGACGTCAGCGGACACTAGTTCTTCTGCCTCTGGAGGTAAAAACGCGTCAATTGGCAGAGGTGCAGTATTCGAGACCGTAGCTTACAAACATGAACGAGGATGATAGTGCGACGTGTCGGGATTACCTGGTACATTGTGACAGCCAAATGCAGAGCAGCCCGGTATCGCAGAATATCTGCTAGAATCAGGCCGTATTCTACATCAAAGCTAATCTATAACATTGCCTCTGTTAGTCGGGGAACGGAGGAGTGCATGAAAACGACAATATGCGGACATGTTATCTCGACGCAGAGAATGTCCGATGACGTAGGAGATAATTGGCACAACTGAATTTCACGCTTTCCCATTGGATAAAAATCCTGCCCAAAATAAACATGGCGGCGCCCCCAAGAAATTCCAAATCACGGTATTTTCTATGTTTGCGTCTGTCTCATTCATTGGAAAAAAATGAGAAAAAATATTTGTCACGATTTTTTTAATCTATCGGGACTCTTGTAGAATTCCCGCGGTGTTCTACCGCAGAGTTTACGTTCCCTTTAAGTGATAATTGCTATAAACTGTTGACTTTAAATCAGTGAAGATTCCTGGATTAACTATTAAGTTACATGTATCACTTGAACCTTCTTCACAAGCGTTAACAATAAGGTTAAGTTGGGAGGAAGTGTAGTGTATTTGTCTGTTAGTTCAACATTATCATCCTTACAACAGAGCAACGTAACTTGACTCTTAGAGTGATGTCCCCTTGACCAGGATAGCCTGGAGCATAATGTAGAGTAACCTCCCTTATGTACGCTCTCATGTGAAATCACGTTGTCTCAGTAAAACGCCATTTTATCGACAAGTCGTGTGTCTGGGTTGTCTCATTTGTAAGCAGAAGTATACAACAATAATGCAAAAGACTCTAGAATCAGTCAGTGACTGGACAGAGCTAACATCAGGAATCCAGAATTTTTTTATTCAAAAATAGCTACCAATTTTGTTTGATTTAAAGATAACTACCGGTACGTCGTTAAATATTGTTGACGCTACTTTAATACTGAAATTGGTTAAATGATCGTCCTAGTTGTCTGTGTTGTTATTCTTGTGATATAACGTCCACTGTTGTTCGATAAAGCCATGTTTATTCACATATTTTAGCTAGCAGTTTCGCCAATGGTCAACATGTCTGTGAAGGTGTCGTAGAGATGTGTGCCTCGGCTAGCAACACCTACTGCGATAGAGAGCTAAAACATCCCGCATTAAAATCTTCCCATCCGACCACCCGAAATCACGTCCTATCTCTATCAGTCTCAATCCCTATCTGATCTATCTTAGTGCATGCACGAAGATCCTCGAAGTTCTAGCTTCGAGCCTAAACCGGTTTGGAAAAGTTATGACCGGATGAGGCAATCTCCTGGCATGTACGATTTATTTCGAGGTAACAGGGCTAGCAGTTTGGATCGTAAAGCTATCTCTGCAACACCCCTCCCCGTTTTCTTTTTAGCGAAGATCTTACTTCGCCCTTATAAAACCCTTCCCTATCCCAGGCAACCCGCCTTTCCAGCCCTGACAACAGTTACTAAAATACGAGACAAAGACGTGAATTCTCCATGTTATATCACATGTGTCAAAATGCGTAACTTGCAGTGTACAAAAGTACACTGCTTCCTAAAAGCACCCAACTTCAATAAAATGGTAACCACCCCACTAGTCCAGTCTCATTACCAGACTGTCTATAATTACACCCAAACCCACTAAAAATCTCACTCAAATGGTCAGCCTCATGAGACGAATCACTTTATTTCTCAAAAATATCATCCGCAGGCCAGCCTACCAGCTTTACGGCCCCAATAAATATAATCAGCAGCATGGGACTGCTCATCTTAATTCTTAAAAATATAATCCGCAGGCCAGCCTACCAGCTGCATGGCCGCAATTAATACAAAAACATCATCCAACCCACGACTGGTATAGCAGGAGTAGTATAGAAAGAGTAAATTCCTTCGCATTTTCGGGGTACCCGAAAACAGCTGCAATCGGGAACCCTCCAAATGAGGTAGAATTTACTTTTATGACATGCAGGAGTGTGAACATGATAGGACATGTACTGAAGTGTGACGTCATGTATGACGTCGCTATTTGGGGTACCCGAAAAAGAGCGCCAATCGGGAACCCTCCTTTTCGGGAACCCTCCAAATAAGGTAGAATCGGTCTTTTATGACATGCAGGAGTGTGAACATGATAGGACATGTACTGAAGTGTGACGTCATGTATGACGTCACTTCCGGTCTGCGTCAATCGGGCGTGTGTATTCCTCCGCGGTGATGCGCTCTGGTGGTGATGCGATCTGCCTCCGCGGAGAAAAAGTAGTCCCAAATTCTCCGGCATTCTCCGGCAATCTTCAGGGGCGAGAGGGGTCCCTAGTGGACCGATTGGGTCGAGTGAGGTATCAAAGTGAAGCATTCGTGAAGGGGCATCTGATGGGCTGGGTGTGGGGTTGAAATATCGGCATTCTGCGCATGCGCGGTGGCCATGCAAAGGGTATGAAAATAGACGTTTTGGAGCTAGGGGAGCCACTAATGGTCCAGTGGGGTCGAGTGAGGTATCAAAGTGAAGCATTCGTGAAGGGCCATCTGATGGGCTGGGTGTGGGGTTGAAATATCGGCATTCTGCGCATGCGCGGTGGCCATGCAAAGGGTATGAAAATAGACGTTTTGGAGCTAGGGGAGCCACTAATGGTCCAGTGGGGTCATATGAGGTATCAATGTGAAGCATTCGTGAAGGGGCATTTGACTGGACTAGCGGCTCGGGCGTTGTCACCATTCTGCGCATGCGCAGACAGGGTATGGAAATAGACGTTTTGGGATCTAGGGCAGCCCCTAATGGGCCCATCGAGTTGTATGAGGTATCAATGTGAAGCCTATGTGAAGGGGCATCCAGTCATGGGTGGGTGCATGTAAAATTTTCCCTGAAAAAAAGAAAAACGGAACACGGACTTTATCGAAAAATCCGGGAAAATACCTATATGGGGTATGGGGGGTATATAGGTCGCCGGGCTTAACGGGGCTGGCCTATCAATAGAGTTATCTCCCCCTAGTTCCAGGGTGGGTGTATGTAAAAAATTTCCTGAAAAAATACGGAACACGGACTTTATCCTAAATTACGGAAAATGCCTATGGGGGGTATAGGACCATCCTGGGAAACCTACTTCTCGACATTTGCGGTATAGGTTGTGGGGTCTCGTTTTCTTAGTCTCGTCAAGACAAACATGATAGGAAGTGTCGCGGAGCGAATCGTTGAAATTTTTGGAAAAAGTTCAGGGAGACCCATATAGTCCCATACTAGGGGTATAGGACCAATGTTTGTCCCACTGGGAAACCTACTTCTAGACATTTGCGGTATGGTTGTTTGGATTTGTTTTCTTAGTCTCGTCAAGACAAACATGATAGGAAGTGTCCCGGCACGAAACGGTGAAATTTTTGAAAAAAGTTCGAGGTCTGTCTATAGCCCCATATAGACCCATATAGACCCATATACTGGGATATAAGCCCAATGTATGTATAAATCCATACGGGGTGGACATGTTGGAGTCTAGGTGAGTCCCTGGTGGTCCAATGGTGTCGTATGAGGTCTTATTTTGAAGCTCTCATGCAGGAGCACTTGACTACACTAATGGTTCGTACGTTGTCAATATTTGGCGCATGCGCAGCCTGGCCGTAGTATAGAAAGCAGGCATTTTTGGGGATGTGTGTGGGTGTGTTTGGGTTAGAGATGGGCTATTCACGGTTCGAATTGGTCGTGTGAGGTATCAATGTGAAGCCTATGTGAGGGAGCATCTGATGGCGTGGATGTGGGGTAGAAATAGGGTCATTCTGCGCATGCGCAGTCTGGCCGTAGTATAGAAAGCAGGCATTTTGGGGGGTATGTGGTTGTGTGTTTGGGGTAGAGATGGACCGCTATGGGTCCGAATGGGTCGTGGAAGGTGTCAAAGTGAAGCTTGTGTGGGTTAGATTCAGAATGGTGTGTTTTTAAATGCAAGTCGCGTCAATCTGCGCATGCGCAGTTGGTTGTAGTAAGTAAAGTGGCCATTTTGGGGCAGTGAAGGAAGGTATTTGGTGTAGAGAGGGACCATCCTTGGTCCGAATGCGTCGTGTGAGGTGTCATTTTGTAGCTCTTGGGGTGTAGACCCCGATTTGAGGGATGTTCACGTCATCTGTGACGTCATTGGTGACGTCATCAGTACGAGTAGTAGCCAAAGTGGACATTTTGGGGCAGTGAAAGGAAGGTATTTGGTGTAGAGAGGGACCATCCTTGGTCCGAATGCGTCGTATGAGGTGTCATATTGTAGCAACGCCCGCCAACGCCAAGCTTAACGCTTCAACGCCCTGGTGAAATAGCTCAGAAGTTCTGATTTTCTAGATATTCCATGGAATTGTCACTAATTCTTCGAAATGCAGTGACGCCCGTCAACGCTTGTAGTTATGTCTTAACGCTCTAACATAACGCCTTGACGCCATGATATAGACCGGAGAGAGAACAAAAACAAGGATGACACATGAGAGAACAACAACAACAAGAAGTTTTTTCATATAGTTTATTTTCCCCAATGTTACATCATACCCACGCTGGGGGAGCCGCGTTGGGTATGTTTACAACTCAAAAAGACTCTTGCCCAATCAGAGGCCACCATTTGCATCTATCATATTCGTTCCTGTCCGTTAGATGTATTCTTGTCCAATCAGAAGTCGCCATTTCAGCAAGTTCCATCTTCGGCCATGTTCGCTCTGAACCGTTTATTCTAATCATCGTCGGTCAGGCCTGGATATTCTTCGGGCAGCATGTCCTGAAACAGTTGTTTGCGCATTCTGATCGCATTTTCCAGGGCCTCGGTGGGTGGTAGCCCCATAGCCTCTTCCAAGTGACGCTTGGTTTTCATGATGGACCTGTGCGTGGGGTCGCCTTTCATTTCAAGCGGTAGTAAGGTATACTGTTCATAGATCGCCATGGCTGTTTTCCTGATGCGGGGGCGCATTTGGGTGTACGTCTGTTCTAAATTTTCCTCTCCGGCGTCCTCGATCGCTGCAGCGTAAGTATTGATAGCTGCTGTCACAATACGATCCCAGAAGGTAGGGTCTGTCTCACTTTCCACGGACGTATGCTGACTATCTGAGGTCAAGCTCTCCGTATCACTAGATAGACTCTCAGCAATCGCTGTTTCGGTATCAGTCGATACACTCTCAGCAGTGTCTGTATCAGCATCCCCCTCGACGGACTCCTCGGAGTCTTCAATCCCATGTATACTTTTCTGGTGTCGCATCATATTGTAATGTCTGGTGAAGGTGCGTTCGCACTCAGAGCAAGTATAAGTCATGTTGACGGTTGAACGTCGACTGTGCGTGTTTTTGGAAATACGCTCGCTTTTATAGACCGTAACGCCCGTCAACGCTTAGCTTAACGCTTCAACGCCCTGGTGAATTAGCTCAGAAGCTCTGATTTCCATGGAATTGACACCAATTCATCGAAATGCAGCGACGCGCGTCAACGCCCGTCGTTACGCCTTAACGCCCGTCTCAACGCCTTAACACACTTTCTTAACGCTTTAACGTCGTTTAATGATGCGTTCAAACAAATGTTGCTTTTGTGCTATTGCTCTGACATACGCCGCTTTCCAGTTCATGCCCGAGGTTTTCAACATCGACGCTGTTCTTTCGATTTCCATATGGACTGGGTCCTTGTCCAACAATTTCATATGGGTTACGAGGTCGACATACTGCTGACGTAAAGCCCGTCGTAGTCTGGGTGCCAATCTGTTATGGGCTAAAATTGCGGCTTCTTTTTTCGAATATCCTTTGTGTTGAAACTTGTTTTCTGTGGCCCTCAACGTCTCGCCCATCTCGGCGTCCATACTTTCTTGAACAAATCCTTCCATATCCTCGAGTTCACGTTATGTTCATTCCCTTGTACGGGTACGGGTTGGGCCTTCACGGTTGGGTGATATTCCGGGACTGATGGTATGAAGCGGACCCGCTGTATGGGGGGTGGGTTGCTGCTGCGGCTCTGCCAGGAGTAGACTCGGCGGATGGTGTAGGGGTATATGACGTTGCGGTGATTCCTCGCCGGGTAACAGGTGGGTCGTCAGCCGACGATCTTCGGGGGTATGGGCTTTTAAATCTACGAACAGGTAGCCGTACGGACGGCTTGTCGCCCCTTCAAACGCCTGCATGAAATGGTCGATGTTCTGAGGATAAATTCGACTACCAAACACACGGATTTGTGCTCTGTCAATGGGATTGGAGAACAACACAAAGTATTGGCAGTTCAAGGCAATATCTCTGGACGCCTTCCCTTGAGGAAAGAGATTCTGGGTCAAATAGATGACGGACAGATTCCGATGATGGGATCCTTTAGTAAACAAGTCGGCGACGTGTGAATTGTCCTTGGCCGCACTCATCAGATCATCTAGCACTACCACGTTGGTCTGCTCGGGGTCAAAGTAATACGGTTCGTTTATGTCGTGGGGAATCCCTGGGACGAAGCTCACATTCTGTAACCTTGTAGTTTCGTAGGCGCGATAGTATGCTCAGGCACATTCAACGCAAACACAACCAAGAGACACAGCCGAGTCCCGCTATAGGTCCAACAAGAGCAGTAGAGCATCCCTATACGATGACGGTGAGCGGCCCTACGGCATGTGGAAAGACGTCCTGGGTGATGAAGTTCTTAGAGGGAGGTGTGGCAACCCCAGCTCCGACACGTATTGTTTGGTGTTATAGCCAATGGCAGCCCGCCTACGAAACTACAAGGTTACAGAATGTGAGCTTCGTCCCAGGGATTCCCCACGACATAAACGAACCGTATTACTTTGACCCCGAGCAGACCAACGTGGTAGTGCTAGATGATCTGATGAGTGCGGCCAAGGACAATTCACACGTCGCCGACTTGTTTACTAAAGGATCCCATCATCGGAATCTGTCCGTCATCTATTTGACCCAGAATCTCTTTCCTCAAGGGAAGGCGTCCAGAGATATTGCCTTGAACTGCCAATACTTTGTGTTGTTCTCCAATCCCATTGACAGAGCACAAATCCGTGTGTTTGGTAGTCGAATTTATCCTCAGAACATCGACCATTTCATGCAGGCGTTTCAAGGGGCGACAAGCCGCCCGTACGGCTACCTGTTCGTAGATTTAAAAGCCCATACCCCCGAAGATCGTCGGCTGACGACCCACCTGTTACCCGGCGAGGAATCACCGCAACGTCATATACCCCTACACCATCCGCCGAGTCCACTCCTGGCAGAGCAGCAGCAGCAACCCACCCCCATACAGCGGGTCCGCTTCATACCATCAGTCCCGGAATATCACCCAACCGTGAAGGCCCAACCCGTACCCGTACAAGGGAATGAACATAACGTGAACTCGAGGCTATGGAAGGATTTGTTCAAAGAAAGTATGGACGCCGAGATGGGCGAGACGTTGAGGGTCACAGAAAACAAGTTTCAACACAAAGGATATTCGAAAAAAGAAGCCGCAATTTTAGCCCATAACAGATTGGCACCCAGACTACGACGGGCTTTACGTCAGCAGTATGTCGACCTCGTGACCCATATGAAATTGTTGGACAAGGACCCAGTCCATATGGAAATCGAAAGAACAGCGTCGATGTTGAAAACCTCGGGCATGAACTGGAAAGCGGCGTATGTCAGAGCAATAGCACAAAAGCAACATTTGTTTGAACGCATCATTAAACGACGTTAAAGCGTTAAGAAAGTGTGTTAAGGCGTTGAGACGGGCGTTAAGGCGTTGAGACGGGCGTTAAGGCGTAACGACGGGCGTTGACGGGCGTCGCTGCATTTCGATGAATTGGTGTCAATTCCATGGAAATCAGAGCTTCTGAGCTAATTCACCAGGGCGTTGAAGCGTTAAGCTAAGCGTTGACGGGCGTTACTGTCTATAAAAGCGAGCGTATTTCCAAAAACACGCACAGTCGACGTTCAACCGTCAACATGACTTATACTTGCTCTGAGTGCGAACGCACGTTCACCAGACATTACGATATGATGCGACACCAGAAAAGTATACATGGGATTGAAGACTCCGAGGAGTCCGTTGAGGGGGATGCTGATACAGAGACTGCTGAGAGTGTATCGACTGATACCGAAACAGCGATTGCTGAGAGTCTATCTAGTGATACGGAGAGCTTGACCTCAGATAGTCAGCATACGTCCGTGGAAAGTGAGGCAGAACCTACCTTCTGGGATCGTATTGTGACAGCAGCTATCAATACTTACGCTGCAGCGATCGAGGACGCCGGAGAGGATAATTTACAACAGACGTACACCCAAATGCGCCCCCGCATCAGGAAAACAGCCATGGCGATCTATGAACAGTATACCTTACTACCGCTTGAAATGAAAGGCGACCCCACGCACAGGTCCATCATGAAGACCAAGCGTCACTTGGAAGAGGCTATGGGGCTACCACCCACCGAGGCCCTGGAAAATGCGATCAGAATGCGCAAACAACTGTTTCAGGACATGCTGCCCGAAGAATATCCAGGCCTGTCCGACGATGATTAGAATAAACGGTTCAGAGCGAACATGGCCGAAGATGGAACTTGCTGAAATGGCGACTTCTGATTGGACAAGAATACATCTAACGGACAGGAACGAATATGATAGATGCAAATGGTGGCCTCTGATTGGGCAAGAGTCTTTTTGAGTTGTAAACATACCCAACGCGGCTCCCCCAGCGTGGGTATGATGTAACATTGGGGAAAATAAACTATATGAAAAAACTTCTTGTTGTTGTTGTTCTCTCATGTGTCATCCTTGTTTTGTTGTTGTTCTCTCTCCGGTCTATATCATGGCGTCAAGGCGTTATGTTAGAGCGTTAAGTCATAACTACAAGCGTTGACGGGCGTCACTGCATTTCGAAGAATTAGTGACAATTTCATGGAATATCTAGAAAATCAGAACTTCTGAGCTATTTCACCAGGGCGTTGAAGCGTTAAGCTTGGCGTTGGCGGGCGTTGCTACAATATGACACCTCATACGACGCATTCGGACCAAGGATGGTCCCTCTCTACACCAAATACCTTCCTTTCACTGCCCCAAAATGTCCACTTTGGCTACTACTCGTACTGATGACGTCACCAATGACGTCACAGATGACGCGAACATCTCTCAAATCGGGGTCTACACCCCAAGAGCTACAAAATGACACCTCACACGACGTATTCGGACCAAGGATGGTCCCTCTCTACACCAAATACCTTCCTTCACTGCCCCAAAATGGCCACTTTACTTACTACAACCAACTGCGCATGCGCAGATTGACGCGACTTGCATTTAAAAACACACCATTCTGAATCTAACCCACACAAGCTTCACTTTGACACCTTCCACGACCCATTCGGACCCATAGCGGTCCATCTCTACCCCAAACACACACCAACATACCCCCCAAAATGCCTGCTTTCTATACTACGGCCAGACTGCGCATGCGCAGAATGACCCTATTTCTACCCCACATCCACGCCATCAGATGCTCCCTCACATAGGCTTCACATTGATACCTCACACGACCCATTCGAACCGTGAATAGCCCATCTCTAACTCAAACACACCCACACACACCCCCAAAAATGCCTGCTTTCTATACTACGGCCAGGCTGCGCATGCGCCAAATATTGACAACGTACGAACCATTAGTGTAGTCAAGTGCTCCTGCATGAGAGCTTCAAAATAAGACCTCATACGACACCATTGGACCACCAGGGACTCACCTAGACTCCAACATGTCCACCCCGTATGGATTTATACATACATTGGGCTTATATCCCAGTATATGGGTCTATATGGGGCTATATGGGGCTATAGACAGACCTCGAACTTTTTTCAAAAATTTCACCGTTTCGTGCCGGGACACTTCCTATCATGTTTGTCTTGACGAGACTAAGAAAACAAATCCAAACAACCACACCGCAAATGTCTAGAAGTAGGTTTCCCAGTGGGACAAACATTGGTCCTATACCCCCAGTATGGGACTATATGGGTCTATATGGGCTGTATGGTACTTTTTCAAAAATTTCACCGTTTCGCTCCGGGACACTTCCTATCATGTTTGTCTTGACGAGACTAAGAAAACAAATCCAAACAACCATACCGCAAATGTCTAGAAGTAGGTTTCCCAGTGGGACAAACATTGGTCCTATACCCCCAGTATGGGACTATATGGGTCTATATGGGGCTAACTTTTTCAAAAATTTCACCGTTTCGTGCCGGGACACTTCCTATCATGTTTGTCTTGACGAGACTAAGAAAACAAATCCAAACAACCATACCGCAAATGTCTAGAAGTAGGTTTCCCAGTGGGACAAACATTGGTCCTATACCCCTAGTATATGGGACTATATGGGTCTCCCTGAACTTTTTCCAAAAATTTCAACGATTCGCTCCGCGACACTTCCTATCATGTTTGTCTTGACGAGACTAAGAAAACGAGACCCCACAACCTATACCGCAAATGTCGAGAAGTAGGTTTCCCAGGATGGTCCTATACCCCCATACCCCATATAGCCATTTTCCGTAATTTAGGATAAAGTCCGTGTTCCGTATTTTTTCAGGAAAAATTTTACATACACCCACCCTGGAACTAGGGGGAGATAACTCTATTGATAGGCCAGCCCCGTTAAGCCCGGCGACCTATATACCCCCCATACCCCATATAGGTATTTTGCCGGATTTTTCGATAAAGTCCGTGTTCCGGTGTTTTTTTTTTCAGGGAAAATTTTACATGCACCCACCCATGACTGGATGCCCCTTCACATAGGCTTCACATTGATACCTCATACAACTCGATGGGCCCATTAGGGGCTGCCCTATAGATCCCAAAACGTCTATTTCCATACCCTTTTCCCACAATTCCCTGTCTGCGCATGCGCAGAATGGTGACAACGCCCGAGCCGCTAGTCCAGTCAAATGCCCCTTCACGAATGCTTCACATTGACACCTCATATGACCCCATTGGACCATTAGTGGCTCCCCTAGCTCCAAAACGTCTATTTTCATACCCTTTGGTCACCGCGCATGCGCAGAATGCCGATATTTCAACCCCACACCCAGCCCATCAGATGCCCCTTCACGAATGCTTCACTTTGATACCTCACTCGACCCCATTGGACCACTAGGGCTCCCCTAGCTCCAAAACGTCTATTTTCATACCCTTTGGCCACCGCGCATGCGCAGAATGCCGATATTTCAACCCCACACCCAGCCCATCAGATGCCCCTTCACGAATGCTTCACTTTGATACCTCACTCGACCCAATCGGTCCGCTAGGGACCCCTCTCGCCCCTGAAGATTGCCGGAGAATGCCGGAGAATTTGGGACTAATTTTTCTCCGCGGAGGCAGACCGTATCACCACCAGACCGCATCACCGCGGAGGAATACACACGCCCGATTGACGCAGACCGGAAGTGACGTCATACATGACGTCATACTTCAGTACATGTCCTATCATGTTCACACTCCTACATGTCATAAAAGACCGATTCTACCTTATTTGGAGGGTTCCCGAAAAGGAGGGTTCCCGATTGGCGCTCTTTTTCGGGTACCCCAAATAGTGACGTCATACATGACGTCACACTTCAGTACATGTCCTATCATGTTCACACTCCTGCATGTCATAAAAGTAAATTCTACCTCATTTGGAGGGTTCCCGATTGCAGCTGTTTTCGGGTACCCCGAAAATGCGAAGGAATTTACTCTTTCTATACTACTAGCAGGCCAGCCTACCAGCTACATGGCCACACTAAACACCAGAACATCATACAATCCACGACTGGAACAAGCCTCTAATCTAATAGCCGTCCAGACTATAAATTGGGCTCCCCATTCTCTCTCCCCTAATAATTTCAAGGCTCGTCTTCACCAACGGCCAACACTTTCTAGTAGAGAGGGAACCTACAGGGACAAATGTACGAGGAGCCTGCAGTCTGCGTGCACTCAGACATGATGACCCAGCGCACACCCGCCCCAGCAAACGGCTACCTCACCAGAGAGAATATCCCTCAGAAATACTGAGAATAAAGAACATAACCATCAACTATAACTCCCACAGATTTCCAGCTCACACAAAAACAAATCTTTGAGCTCATAACTAGAAGGGGGTTGAGATTATAATCAAATAATGACGCATTTATTCACTCCTCGCGTGGTGGCTATCTTATTTCGCCGAATTAACGATAAAGTATAACACACAGAGCAAGATGGCGGATAGACAACTCTCACCATGGCTCCATGGCGAAGACATGGGGGAGAGAAGGACCGGTACTCTTCTCCTTTAACCCCAGGCCTCCGACATGGCTAACCACACTACCTATTATCGTACCATATCTCATCCAAGTCACTCCATAAATTAAACTTCACTTCACATAGACTTTCATGAACGTAACACACAACTTGTCACACAAAAAAACCCACAAAAAACACAGTTATAAAATCTCAAAACGAGACGCACAGGAACGTCATTAACGCGTAGATCCACCATACAGAATCTTCACACACAGAAATTCTCTATTCACACAGCAACCATCGAACCCAGGCGTCCAGCACCCGGTTCCCTCGCAAAGATTACTTAAGCACACCTAGTTCGCCATAACGCATCAAACTCTCCCATAACACACTGCACGTATATAACGCCGCAGCGCAAAGATCACAATTTTCGGACATCCAACTCCCGAACACACACAAGAGTTCTCCAACACACACCATAATTCTAGAACAATAGTTCCAAAATACACATTACATTACACAACACATTAACAACGGTTTGGGTCTAGAATTTTATATATTTTTTTTTGTCCTCAATTCCACAATGCCTCAAAGAAACATCCTGTACAACAAAATCAAATCAACCCCCAAATAGGATAATTTCACATAGAAAATCAAAACCTAATACAATACATCCATCATTGCATACACGTGATGGCACACGTCCATATATCCCCACAAAGCTGACACTATACTACATCTCTTCAGACGCTTACACAAAATGCGTCACCAATGGCCCATCAACTAGCTTCACCATTTATCAGTTACTGGCAGAGTGAAATGGAGCCCACATTGAACAAGTCACCATTCCATACAAATTCAAACTGCAAGAACCTTGGTGTCCCCAATAACCAAGGCTTTATCTCTAAAATCTACAACACATCCATAGGCTGACAGGAAATCGAAGCCTAGCAACAGGTCGTCAACCAAGGGTGCCACCACTATATTTCCAGTACAGTGAAAATCCGAGATGGACAATGGGACCTGCCGAACTAGCATTCCCATACTGGTCATTCCTCGAAATGCACCAGTTAACCGAATAGGCGAAGACGACAACCCCTGGAGACCCAACCTAGCAAATAAATGTTCACTCATGACGGTGACTTGGGCGGCGGTGTCTGCCACAGCAGTCACCGGCACAGACCCAACCTTCACTGGAATGGACATCGCCCACCCCTGGGAACGAGACAGAATAACA
Organism: Hanleya hanleyi; assembly: GCA_036873755.1. NCBI lineage: Eukaryota > Metazoa > Mollusca > Polyplacophora > Lepidopleurida > Hanleyidae > Hanleya > Hanleya hanleyi. The sequence goes on from JAVTVY010020367.1 coordinate 67,717, forward strand.
TCTCTAACTGTTGCAGTAAGTTCAGTAACACCTTCCACGTCCCCCGTGGACGATCCCATACCGTCATTTGCAGTTGCCAATTCAGCCCACCCATCTAAACCACGTCTAACAGGACAAAAACGGCTTATGTGACCGGGTTTACGGCACGAGTAACAGAGTCGTGGTGGACGAAAGGGCCGCGATGACCGACGGCGAGGGGACCTCTTATTTATCCCTTTCCCTTCTGCCTTACAAGCATCAGGAAAAGCCTCCCCCACTGAATCAACATTAACCGTCCTACATATGACTGTCTGAAAATTCAACTCTCTCAGATTATATCGTGAGGAGTTCACATAACTCAAGGCTTCCGAGATTGTTGTGGGGCTCTTTTCCATAGCAAATCTCACAGCCTGTATTTCCCTACATCCCCTGAGAAAATGTTCCACCGCTACCGACTCGATAATCTTTTCCGGTGCATTCGGATACCCGTCCCTTGCCAACCTAGCGCATCTAAAAGCAACCTCCTCTAAAGTGTCCTCCGGACCCTGCTCTTCCGCCTGCAAACGCTGCCTAACTACACGCGGAGGTTCCCTACTGTTATAATGGCATTCCATTGCTTTGAGGAGCATATCAAACGAGGTGTTGACTTCCTCCGATTGATAGCTGTAAAACACCATGGCATCGCCATGAATACAGTCCGTTAATTTCTTAAGACACTGGTTTTTGTTCCACTTTCTACTTTCAGCCTCCAACTCAAACTTAACCCTAAATGGAACCCAGTCCCCTCTGATTCCTGAAAACACTAAAGTTTTGGGAAGCCGGGGACTTTGGCTACGGTAGCGTTCTCGGGATATATGTCGTTCGGTTGATCTCGATCTGGACGAGCATCCGCCACATTTACCAGGAGAGGCCTCAACCTTCCCCTCGGTAACAGTAGCAGACACATCGGCCAGATTCCCATTATCTATATTCCCTTGGAGATATTGCCCCCCTACCATAGCATTGTCTAAAAACAATCCATTCCTATTTACTGGGCATTGGAAGTTCGGAGCTGAAGTGTGGCCACTGGGCGGTAACTGATGGAATACATTATTTACATCCCTAGTGTCGTCTGGAAACGCCAGACCAGCGTCCAGTCCTGTTGTTCTATTCATATCTAGTGGACATGGGTGGGTCGGGAAGTGCAGCTGATGCATTCATTTGATCATGGAGTTCATTCTGTTGAACAGGGGCTGCATTCAATTGATTTGGAGTCTCTCCCCCACCCTCAACCAATTGTTCAGGTCTATTATTCACAACAACATGAGTTGGGTCCGCCTGACCAGCGTCCCCCGTTGTCTGTTCAGACGTCGCATGTGATGAAATCTCTGACCCTTCCCTGCTTGGAGCACTAAGCAATGCAACAACAGTCCTCATATCTAAACCCACTTGCTCCATCTTACCATCAACTTGACCTATTTGTGTGTTGACCTACCACCTAATCCACTGCCTGTGTTTACTTTGTTCGACCTTATTGTCCAATTGACTCAATTGGCGTACATAATTATCTATCTTTTCATCCAATTGTCCTAAATGAATCTCATATTCCTTGATATTATCATGCAACTGGTCCATTTCTACATCCAATGCATCCACTTGGGCCGTTATTCCAACTTTCCATGATCCAATGATTTCTTCAAAACGACGGTCAACTAAAGCATTATTGTATTCCGGACTTCCCGACAAGTCTAAACCTATTATCTGCCCATCTAGCACTAGATCGGCTACATGCCCGGCACTAAACTGAGTCGCCTGCATAAAATGCTTAAAACTAACCAACCTGTCCTCTTCCTGCAAGGCTACCACACGTGCACTTCGACTACTCCCCACCCCTTTCAACTTTTGCAGTGCTTCCTCTGTAGCCACTGACACATCAATGGGCCCTAAATCTGCCATGTTAACAAAAGTTGAACAATATACGGTATATGCAAACAAGTCCAAAAAAAAATAAGGAATACCCAATCAAAATCTAGTCAAATAAATGCAAATATATCAAAGACTTTCAACGAGTTTCCTCTCCAGAAACTCACTGAAACAAATGAAAAACAGCCCACATTGGTATGTCCGCTACAAAACATCAAATTTGACACCAAAAATATAAAGTAGTGTCAATTCCTCACACTCAGTTTTCACTCCAGAAACTCATCGAAGCAAAAGAAAGACCGTGTACCTCGGTATGTCCCCTAGAAAACACCAAATTGGACACGAAAAATGAAACGCAGTGTAAACTACTCACATTCAGTGAATGAAAAAGAATATTTAAACATGTGCAAGTTCGATTTCAAACTGACGAATCACTTTTATGAACCAAATATACACGCGTTACCGCAGTCAACGCGTTCTAGTTTGACTAATCAGCCATATCCATTACCAAAAAAGAAAAAGAACAAGACCCATCTCTAGAACAAGTGCAACACGTGTTACCACACAGTCAACGCGTTGTTGCAACTTCTCTATTAATCTTGCACTATTTCAATTTACGACTAATCATGAATAGGGCACTAAAGAAACCCAGGGTGGGTCTGGGGGAGAAAAAAATCAATTATCAAAGTATCAATTGTGCCCGGAAAACAGTCAGGCCACCTGTATTCAACATAAATAAACCTTAAATTAACACTGTTGAGCGTGCCTGGAGGAATACAACACAGAATACAAACTATATTTTAGACTCGACCACATCGAGGAGTTAATAAATCCGAGTTCAAATACAAACAGGAAATAGTCTATCTCGAGATGGTAAACTGCATCAAAATTTTAACTCACTCGCTCAACATCATGAACAACCTTCAGTCTATCATTCAGACCCCTCAAGGATGAACACAGGCACGTTCCCATTCAATTAAATTTCGAACAATAGCATAATTTCCTGAACTGATCCAAGAGACTGGAGAAAACAGACAGGATATACAAATCATTAACTCAATTCAAAAGGATTGAAGGAAGTCTGATTATTATTATCGCAGTGACAACACCATGGCATCGCCATCAATACTATAATATATCGCAGTGACAACACCATGGTGTCGCCATGAATGTGGCTTGCATGACTGACAATGCCGCAAACTATCAACTGAGCAATCAGAATATGTATTGGACAACCAAAATATAGGCAATATATAACTGTATTAATACAGAAATTGACCCGATGAGCGATATTTGTAGCCAACCAGTTGCCAGCCGACAAATTCGACTATCACGAACACCACGACACAAATAGAACTATACAAATTAGGGACCAACTGTTCAAAAAATATCTTGAAACACAAAGAAAAAACGTATTTCCCTTTTATCGGGATGGGGAAAACGTTAGCAGAGAAAAAAAAATCAACCGTTCTCAAATTAAATTGAGCCGCGAATAATCTGAACATTTTCTATTAACCTACAATTGTATTGCCCACACAAACCCCTCTCAAACGCCAATATCAACTTTACTTCAAAATGTTCTATCATACATTAACACTATCACATAGCAGAAAGTCAATCCACACAGCGGAAATCTATCACACAAAAGTAACACCTGGAGCGACAATGAAGAAAAAACTCCTTAAAAATTCAAATTTTCCCATATACTAGCTCTATACGATAAGACGGTACAAATATTTGAACATTGTATAGCCCTCCCGGGCTCAAATCGCATTCAATACAACTGAGTCAATTTATCCGGCTTTAACCAATATATTGGTCACGAACGGTCAACATGCCACTACTAATAACATACCGCGTTTATCACAGGACAATAAAACTGTATATACAGCAACGCCAAGTTCAACAAGAGCCCAAGGGGCTTCAATATACGCCCGTATATCTGGAATTACATTGGTTCAAATTTCAAGGTTGTTCAATAGCCTTGATTCCAATTGATCTAGCAATCCAGAGAAAGGTCTACAATTTTTTGCTTATGAGAATGTAACATATATCACATCTTATATTGAATGATAAACTAAAATGAGCTTAACTCTTGGTAACTAGTTGACCTTGAAGCAAGAGCTGAGAGCTCACATATCCCACACTGAAATCGACAATAGTCAAACACAAGAAAATAGTAGTTTTCCTGCAAATGGATTCCTTTCAGACGAGAGAATTTTTCATGAAGGAAGAAGAAAGTGATGAAGTAAACCTTTGTTCTTGAGTTAATAAACCGGTGTGAAGTTCATAAAGGATTCCTCTCCCCGTTAAATTAGTAAATGTATGGTTTTTATTTCACAACAGTTTAACTAAATGAAGCGTTTCAAACATGGGAGACAACTCCACAGGGCAATACCATATAAATGCAGGGGAAAGAACTTCGAATATTCCAACAGTATTCCAACACATTTAGTCAGCTAAGCTCGATTTAGTTTTGGGGGACTGCAACCTAGACCTTTGACAAATTGATGTCATATGTATGGCTCCACTTTGCCATGCGAGTAAGGTATACTCAAAGTTTGGTACCAATCCATACCTTGAAACTAGAGCTATCGCATGGACAACAAATGTTAATGGATGAATGGACAGAACGCAACATCGCATTACATGACCTTGTCTTCAACAGGCATATGAAAATGTGACTTTTAATGATTTCTTGATTTTGGGGTCACAGTGACCTTGACCTTTGACCTTGACCTCAATTTTGGTACACAACACATCGTCTCCCCTCAATTTCTCAATGGACACAAAAAATCATGATTTTTAACAATTTCACGATTTTGGGGTCACAGTGACCTTGACCTTTGACCTTGACCTACATTTTGGTATGTGACACATTGTGTCCCCCTAATGTATCTACTGACACAAAAAATGTTATTTTTAATAATTTCCTATTTTTGGGGTCAGTGACCTTTGACCTTGACCTAATTTTTGGTATGCATCACTTCATTTCCGCCTATTGAATCCACTCACAAAAAATTAGAAATTTTTAACGATTTCCTGATTTTTCAATCACACCGACCTTTGACCTCTGACCTCGACCTACATTTAATATGCAACACATCGTCCCTCCCCTAGGGCATCCACTCACCAAAACTTAGAAGTGTAGATAGAAAACTGTCAACGATCAATGATTTCCTGATTTTTGGCAACAGTGACCTTTGACCTCTGACCTCGACCTCAATTTTGGTATGCGACACATCGTCTCCATCCGGCGTATCCACTCACAAAAAATTGCAACTGTGGATAGAAAACGTTCACAGATACAGACCGGACACGAACACTTCAGTGATTTCCTGTTTTTTTCGACCTTCATTTTGGTACGCGACACATCGTCTACCCGTAGGGTATCCACTCACCAAAAATTGGAGCTGTGGATAGGAAACTGTCCCAGATATAGACCGGACACGAGAACCGGACAGACGAACAGACGGACGGACGGACAGACGGACGGAAACCGCCATCACATAATACGTCCGCCTTTTGGGCGGGCGTATAATAAATGAATAGAGTAATACACTATTTTTTTCCAAGAAATGTTGGCTAATTGAGCTGGCTATTTACCAGAAATATATTTAATAGTGGACCGAAATGAACACATCAAGTCTCTCAAAGAGACGAAACGATTAACTGCCACATTACACAGACCAATATATATGTTGTCGACAGTGCCAAATTATACCGCGTAGGCCTTATTTACAGCACAGCGCGTCTATCACGGGGCAATACTACTGTATATACGGCGACACCAAGTTTAATGAGTCAATGTGATACACTATTTCCAAGAAATGTTGACAAGCTCAGCTGGCTTTATACCAGAAATGATTTCCAATATAATTCCAGTATTTAAAAAAGACGACAAACATTTACCTTCCAACTACCGACCAATCTCCCTGTTAAGTTGCGTGGCAAAAATAATGGAACGAGTAGTATTTAAGCATGTGTACAATTATTTGCATTCCAATAATGTCTTCTATAAGTACCAAGCCGGCTTTCTACCCGGTCATTCAACTGTACTACAACTAGTAGATTTTTATCACAATTTATGTAAAACGCTTGATGACGGTGAAATCGCCTGTGTGGTATTTTGTGACATTTCGAAAGCGTTCGACAGTGTCTGGCATAAAGGCCTTTTATTCAAATTAAAGCAATACGGAATAGAAGGGCATTTATTAGCATGGTTTGAGAATTACCTCACTGATAGGTGTCAATGTGTACAAATTGGAGCAACTTGCTCCCAAACGAGATCGGGTAATGCTGGCGTTCCACAGGGATCGGTCCTTGGGCCGCTTCTTTTTCTGCTTTATATCAACGATATTGTTGAAAAGCTTATTAGTATCGCTCGCCTGTTTGCAGACGATACGTGTGTGATGTATAAGTCACCTAATATTCTTGAGATTGAAGTGATAATGAATCATGACCTTCAGAAGTTACACGATTGGTCTCAACAATGGCTACTTAACTTTAATGCATTAAAAACCGTCCTATTATTGATTAGCAACAAAAACTTAGTAAATCAGCCTGAAATTTATCTCAACAATACTTACCTCCAAATATCTGACAATCATCGTCACCTTGGTTTGGTACTTCAAAGTGACTGTAAATGGCGAAGCCATATCGATAGTATAAGTTCAATAGTTTGTAAAAGAATTGGAATTTTGCGTAAATTTAAATTTAAACTTAAAAGGAAAACGTTGAATCAAATTTATATCAGCTTCATCAGACCGACAATGGAATATGCCTCTATAGTATGGGATAACTGTACCCAAGAACAAAGTGAAAGACTAGAAAAGTTACAACTGACCGCCGCACGTATTGTTACTGGGTTACCTGTTTATGCTTCAAGAGAATCCCTTTATTTAGAAACTGGGTGGGAAACGCTAAAAGTAAGGAGGGAAATCTCCAAATTATCAACGATGTATAAAATACATACTGGCGAAGCACCCCAATATTTAACAAATTTGGTCACTCCTCTTGTTGGTGAATTAACACCCTATCGTCTTAGAAATGCCAACAATTATGTCATACCAAGATCACGCCTAACACTTTTTAAAAATTCGTTTATCCCATCTGTCATTAACCAGTGGAACAATCTGACACTGGAGACAAGAAACTCTACATCATATAATTCATTTAAGTCCAAACTCTCTAACAGAAATCTACCACTATCATACCACCCTCTTGGATCTAAAAAACTAGACATACTTTACACAAAATTACGTCACGGCTGCAGCCAACTGAACGCAGATTTATATCGTGTAAACCTTCACGAAAACGGACACTGCTCTTGCGGGGAACGAACTGAAAATGCTGAACATTTTTTTATTTACTGTCCACTTTTCGAAGACCTTAGAAGGGAACTATTTGATAATATCCCGCTTAATACTACCGTTCATCAAATGTTGTGGGGTAATCCATCCCTTTCTGTTTCTAATAACACCAAAATATTAAGCCCTGTCCAAAAATTTATTAAAGACAGTCAAAGATTCGATTAATCTAAGATTATTAAAATGGAAAAGTCCACGGTCCGTCGCTAGTAGTAAAAACCAAAGACACAAACGGGTGCGTATACGGCCTCTATATATTTTTGCTAATGGCTCTAAAATGAGTAATCAACATACTCATGTATAGCAAAACGAAGTCTTAGATATATATATATATATATTTATATTGTTTATATACATTGTTAATATAAGGTTTTCTCGTTTGCTTTATTTTGTATTACTTAACCTGTATTCGGAGAGGGGAAAATAAGTTGAAAGAACTTGTCCCCAATCCTTTTGTTAAAATGCAATAAAATAAGTTTAAAACAAAAACAAAACATCAGAAATGTATTTAGTAGCACAGACCGAATGGAACATATTTAATAGCCCAGGCCGAATTGGACAGAACTGATTTCCCAACAAAGAGCGGCGAAACGATCAATTGCTATAATCACACGAACTTATGTGCTGTAGATGGTGCCGAATTTATCCTCGCGTAGGCCTTACTTATAGCATAGCGCGTCCATCACAGGGCAACAATACTGTATATACAGCGACACCAAGTTTATTAAATGACTCCGACCGACACACTATCTCCTAGAAATGCCAGCCGGCCAAACACCAGAAAAAATATTTGCTAGCCCTGACTGAAATGAACAGAATCTCCCAAGAAAGGCGAAACGAATAACCGTAACACCACACAAGCCTGTGTGAAAATTACTATTGCCTGAGCCAACCAGCCAGACAAAGAAAAACCTGTTCTGAACTATTCCGCAATCAACAGCCCGCGAGCCGTGAAAGTACAGAATCGTCTACTAAAATAGCCCATATATGTCAGGATGACCGACTCCCGGTAAAACAATTCTACATACAATCAACCTGTGCAAAGCCGGCCAAAAAAACAGGGAAGGTGGGGTACGCGAAGAGAGAAGACAAATGGCCGACTTCCACCCCGCGCTTGTTTACCGGGATTTTCGCAGTCTCGTTCAAAGGCGTAAACTGGTTCTCAACCGTTACAAAATTAATTTTATATCTGACGTCAGATGTCGTAGAGATGTGTGCCTCGGCTAGCAACACCTACTGCGATAGAGAGCTAAAACATCCCCCATTAAAATCTTCCCATCCGACCACCCGAAATCACGTCCTATCTCTATCAGTCTCAATCCCTGTCTGATCTATCTTAGTGCATGCACGAAGATCCCCGAAGTTCTAGCTTCGGGCCTAAACCGGTTTTTGGAAAAGTTATGCCCGGATGAGGCAATCTCCTGGCATGTACGATTTATTTCGAGGTAACAGGGCTAGCAGTTTGGATCGTAAAGCTATCTCTGCAACAAAGGGACCGATAACGAGATTTCGCAGAACCACTCTTTACTGGAACCCATGTTCAGCCTTCAGATTAACTTCGTTAATAATATTCGGCGAATATTGTAGACAACCAACTTTGAATTAATGATTTAGCTGAGATTGGCCCTCATGTTCATGAGGTTTCGAGTTTTTTACCGAAATGCCTACGTCATACTGACGTCATCCGCGATCTCTTGAAGAGGGAAATAAACGGAGATTCTTCGCGTTGCTCACGGCAAGAGCCCAATAAAAGAGTTCGATTAGACGCGCATCAAAATCTTCAATGAATGCCTTCAGACGATTGATTGAGAGCTCCAGTCCCGTTCACAGAAATTTCCGGAACCATTTTAGTTTTTCTTTAATTACATTGAAACTAAAGCATTGAACCAAGTATATTATACATGTATCGACAGGTACGGAATCGGCCAATTTAATTTGATTAAATATTTCACATTTGGAGCTATGAA
>JAVTVY010020369.1:0-77226 GCA_036873755.1 Hanleya hanleyi
ATGACCTCCGTCATGATGATCAAAAAACTTCAAAGCAAATTATTAATCTATCCAGTAGTCATAATCCACTGGTCTATGTTCAGATGCTATACAGGCTGTCTTTTATTCCTATTACAGCATCGTCATAATGGAGATTTCGCCTTTACTATAGGCCTCGACAAGTGGTTGGCTGAAATTTATAGACAATCGCTGACAAAAGATAATTATTTTCCAGCACGTGTTGTAAACGGATATGGCATTGTATGTGCGCGTAGTTGCGTTGGCAACGAAGTTACATAACCCGATAGAATTATATTGGGCCAATATGACAGGATGGAGATCAAGTTCGAGAACCATATTCAGTGTAGGTAGGGGCTTAGGCTCATTACCCGACACTTCGGTCTATCTTTTGTAGACATTCTAGTTTGGTCCCTTGTGATGATTCTATCTTTCTAGAGCTTCTCATCTCCATATTTGCGATATTCCCTGAATTTCGTAAATATCAAGGAACAGAATGATCCACTAATATAAACAATCTTTTATTATGAACGATGAGCAGATCCAGTAGTAGATTACATCCCAAAGCCTATAGGCTCTAGTTTTATATAAAATAAAAATAAAATAACCAGAGCCAAACTGGCACCATACCACTATTGCCTACGACATTAAGACGAAATCTTGAGTCTTATGTGCTTGGGCCGGTGTTGCTTGACCCATGACCATTTCATCTCAATCGCTTCTCACCAATGCATACACTCACAAGAATGCGATACTCATTGGTTTTCGGATTTGTCTACTCCCAGTGGCCTTGAACTTCGACCTTTCGACCGCAATAGGTTTTTTTTTGTTTTGTATATACATCAGCGAGAGGTATTCCTGAAGTTTAATCACAATCCACATCCTTGGAGCAGAGTAATAGTGCAACGCTGTCAATAATTCCCGATTTTGGGGTGACACCGTGATATTAACCGTTGGCCCATTTGACATTTGATAATTTCGTTGACTCTTATTTCGTCTCTCATTGATGTATTCACTCAAACATAAACTGGATTTCGATGATTTTCTGATTCGTAGGCCACAATGGCCTCAATCTTTGGCATACAGACCTCAGTTTTGGTGCGCGAGATCTGCGTGACACCATAGTTATCCTGGTCAAAGAATAGAGAAGTCGGTTAATTTCTGGGAAGTTAGGAAACTAAATAAATTGGGGAAGAGTAGGGGGAGAAATAGGAGAAGCAGAATGAGCGATCATTCCATATGACTTCGCCAGCTATGGACACAGTAGTCTAAATATACACAGTACAAGAATATTTGTATTCGATTGTCCTTGCTAAGTGCCCTTCCATGAGATAAATCACATTAGAGAAACAACATGGAGTAAGGTTTATGGGAAGCCCTGAATATTCTTTCCAACGCTCTTGGCTATGCAATTCTTCAAACTAAAAGCCATTTCGAAGTCCATCTTTTAAAAAGAATGTGTGACATTGGCAATTGTCCCCATAGCAGGGGTATGCTTACTCCATGACTTTGTGTCGACAATGAATTTCCGGGCAATTTCCTGGAACCGAGAAAACTCTCCTTCATACAGACAATTGGTCCAATGTGTAACTATTCTATATTTAATACATGATTATAACGAATCCTTCTTATACTGAGCGAAGATTCCATATACCCAAGATAACTAATATACGGCCATCAGATCAAACGATAAGCTTTGAAAAGGTATTCACGAACATTCGAGGTGGGAATTTACATCTTTAGTGTTTAAATGGTGTATTCCCCTCTCCTATACAATTATGTTTCTTCTCTCTTCCTGTAGCATTCCGACCCGAAACAATTATTTGAACAAATAACAGCCTTGATGGCATATGAATAATCGTACTGTTAAAATTGAAAATATAGATCTCATTGTCGGTGCCAGACGGAATTAGGATGTTTTAATATGCAAAATTGCATCCAGTTGGAACGGTGTAACAATATACCTTCTAAAACCTACCAGTCCTGGGGGCCATTACAAATGTGTCAGAGGCATCATTCATTCTGCACTCGTCGTCCATTAAGAGTTTTCATAGGTCCATACACCTGTTCATTAATAATGTTAGCAACTAAATTAATTATGCCTCCTAACAAACTTTCTGCACTACCTCCAGAACAATTGAGAGCTGAAACTCCGTAGCTTTATAGCTTATCATATTGGGGTCATTTTCGCCTATTTGCATGACCTCCCGAGCAGAGGATCGTGGGAAAATTCAAAACGGCGGCCATATGGGGTTACCAGAGATGTGATATTTCTTCAAAAGTCTTGCTTTTCTGTATGAGAAAGTGGGCAAAAGCTATTTTCTTTCATATCAGATTACTATTTACCAATTTATCAGGCGTTTTTTTAACGTAGAAATCGCATAAATAAGAAAGATATGTTTGAGATGTGCTCGGTGTTGGAGAATCAGTCAAACTCAGTGTAACCCTAGACTCTCATCCAGTGAGAGATCTAACATGGATCTAGCGGACATTTTCGTTTAGCTCAGACGATAACGAACTAGATCCGTAGATGAGATGTTGAGTGCTCGTGTCCCGGCAGGGTTTCCCTCTGCTCTTGACACCTTTATTTACGCGGGGATCTTCCCTAGATAACGTGTTACATGTAAATGAGACACTTCTTTGGAGAATTTTAAATGGGATATTATGCTAGTAACGGGCAGTTATATTTACCAGTATATACTCCAAGAAAATGCAATTTGCACACGGAGATCAAGACATCTCCTTATTATGACGAGCTTATGATTCATACATCATCTACACAGATTGTCTTCTCAGGGATCGTAAGAATGCTAGCTGTATATGCAAAGTGTGATGATTCTGAAAGGGGATATAAACAGGCATTAAGCGTGTACAATGGGCTCCATAGTTCTGTCATTTGTCGTTCGAGAGTTACATGTATTAATTGCTTTGTATTACTTGTTACAAACATCTCCGCGGACGGAGGGGCTGCCTACAGAACGCCAAATTACACCCCCATGCTGCATATGTGTCTATTATGTCAGGTATCTATCACCATACTATCATCACTTGTGTTGTTTTGACATATATACCGTACTCCTTCCGTGCAAGCACGGTTTTTATGGATATATAGCAAATGTTGTAAGCCCACGTCATACTGGCGAAACGAAATTGAGGCCAAGAACGATATCTAAAATATATATTCAATTCAATTCAATTTATTCACCAGTTCCATATCATGCAAATTATTAACAGTATATTACAAATGCGATTATATCCGTAGTAGCACGTTGAGGAAGATGTACCTTAGCCCTATCTGACCTGGGCTTTTCGGGGCCTCTCCGATTTTCCGATATTTTTATTTATGCAATTTCTCCGCAAAAACAGCATGATAAATTAGTAAAAAATAATGGAATGTCAAATAAAATAGTTTTTGCTCACTTTTCATCGCGGAAAAGCAGAAATTTTGAAGAAATATGACGAAAACATCACTTTTCTGGTACCTCGCGTGGCCGCCATTTTGAATTTTTCCATGATCATCTGCTCAGGGGGTTATGCAAATAGGCTCAAAATGACCCCAATTTGATAAGCTGTAAAGTCACGGAGTTTCAGCTCTCCTTTTTTTTGTCGTTCTGGAGGTAGCGCAGAAAGTTTGGATTGGGAGGGGGGGGGGGGGATTTTGCCCCCACAGGCCAGGAAGGATTAGATATGTCTGGTGGGAATAAAAATCTCAGATGGTTTGTTCTATCCCCCAAAAACATTAATAAAAATAATAATAACATTAATAATGATATGGAATTATATAACCGCAATTCAGATTTAATATGTTATATTTCATTATAATTCAACCCGTGAATCATAAAAGATACCCATGGTCGGTCCTGCTTACAGGATGTACAAAATGTCAGCCCAGTACAAGGTATTTTTTCAACTGTGACTTGAAAAAGAAATAGAATCTATTGTTTTAAGATAAAACGGTAGTTTATTCCATAGCCTAAGACCTTTAATTCATGCAGAGAAGAATGAGAGATCAGCGGAATAAAGAGATCGATAGAAATTGATTCTGGAATTTCTCGTAAAATATCGATGCACATTTGATGTGCGGGTGAAGTATCTCTGGTTGTTACTTGGTAAAAGTAAGGGCGATAACTGAACTTGTGGACATATTGTAAAAGAAGATAATTATTTAGTTTTGGTAGTGTAAGAATATTCAGATTTTTAAACAGAGGCTCGGTATGTTCATACTTCCGGATAAAGATATTATTCGGATTTTGCACGTTTTTGGATAGTTATCAATGCAGTAAGATGGATTATGCCATGCAGGAAGTATTGCCCCATACAAGATTGCAATATGTCAAATAGGGACAAATGAGAGAATAATATAACATGAATAATGTTTCTTTATTAACTTGATTACTGATATGATGTATAACACCTAAATTTCGTGACAGCTTCTCAGCAATCTCAGTTATACGTGACAGTCAATTTAGTTTATCATTAAAGTAAACTCCAAGGAATTTAGATTTTTTCTACTTGTTATATGGCATATATAACATATATTGTCGGGGCATCAATATTTGATCGTTTGCTTGGTCTTGTAAACATGGTTCTCATTCTAGCTACAATTAGAGAGAGTTTGTTGCAGGAGAGCCAGGTATGTGACTTCTCAAGTTCCAGTGACATACTTGTAGCGAGGTTTAGTATAATCTTCGTCTGAAAGAATAACCCTGGTATCATCAGCAAAGAGCCGTATATCAAGTAGGTGAGTAACGTTACTTATGTCATTTATGTAAATCAGAGATAGAACAGGGCTTAATATTGAGACTTGTGGAACTCCACAGTCCATAGAGTTAGAAAACGACATTGTATCGTTGAACTTAACATATTGAGACCTAGACGATCAACAACTTTTGAACCAGGGGTTTGTAGTTCTTCGGAAGCCGTAATGATCACGTCTATTCGTTAGAACTTCGTGGATTAACAATATCGAATGCTTTTGACAAGTGCAGAAAGGTGACAAAACTATATTTTTATTAAGGGCATCATTCCAATCTACATTTTCCAGCTTTTTGTTCAAATCTGTCTTTTTGTTCCTTGTTTATTATTCGGAATGTTATACTACTAGATTGTTTCTGTTTTGAAAATTGACTGTTGGTAATGTGAAAAACAGGAAAATGGTCTGTGACGTCGGCAGACGTATTCCAGACAATAAACAATCTTCGTGGAAATTCAAGAAAATGGTGTCAATTTAGGTAGCAGAATTAGATTTGACTCTGGTTGGTTTCGTTATTTTAGAGAGGAAATAATGCGATCTAATGATATCAAGAGAGTTTTGAGATGGGCCATGACGGTCAATTTTAAATAGCTCAATATAGAAGTCTCCCATAATTATGCAATTCTTTTTCTCAGGCTTGATAATTTCCAGTAAAGATGTCATAGTTTCATTGAATAATTCTACCCTTTTCTCAGGCGGGCGATATATAACACCGATTATATAAGACATGGGATCATCCGTCATCTCTACGAACAGAGATTCATATTCACCATCCTCTTCGTGGAAGGATAAGTCCTCTATTACTGAACATTCTGAGAATTTGTCATTGATATATAAGACTAGTCATCCGCCTATTCTTTTGACCCTTGAAGAAGTAAAAGGCCGATACACCGGTATAGACACTCATTTTTCGGTGGAGGTATGCAGCCAGCTTTTTACCTCCGTCGATCAGACGGAGGTCTAGGAGAGCAACGTGAAATCTCCCGCCAAATAATTGTCATATGGGGAACCCACGACTCATAGGATTTCCAATAGGGATTGTCATGGTTCCCGACGAAATTTTGAAGCACTTTTGTTGGACACTATTGAAATAATGGGGTTCCCCATTTCAATGCATTTCAATGGGCCTTGTTTCTGTAGTCGGGTTCCACCTCCCATACACCGGGAGATTTAACATGTCGGCCCTCCAGCTTGTAGAGATGGACAGTTTTTCTGGTAAGTTTATTGTCGCCATTTGATGTCATTACAACTCAATGATTCATAGTACACCACCCTTCATTTCTATATATCGTAAAGTATTTGTCGGCTGATGACTTATGTCGAAGCCAACGAAATAGTCCAAGTTGTTGTTGTTGCATATCAAACTGACTGACTGATTGGAAGACAACAGCACAATCGACGATGCCCTGATTTTTCTGATACTTTTTTTCTTTCAGTTGATGATATTCACCAGCCTGGTTGTTTAAAAACAGTTATTCTAAATTTTGCTGATAAATTATATTTCCGGGGAGGGGGGGCTATTTATCTTGGCATTTGGCAGTTGAATAATGGTTTGATTTTGCAGAAACACCAAATTGATCTAACTGCGTGTGTCTGTAAACTTATTTAATAAAGCTGATAAATAATATACATATACCTTTCTTTTCATTTATCCTAACAGTTTAGTGACATCCACATTGTGTGCTGTGACACTTGTTGATGAAGAATAATTTGCTTGTTAAAACCTGATAATATTCTGAAACCTTATTCTGAATTGTAGCTGAGACAAAGGAGTGTCTACATTCCACATGTAGGCCTACATTATTGAGATTTTTGACTGATAGC
This sequence comes from Hanleya hanleyi, assembly GCA_036873755.1. Classification (NCBI taxonomy): domain Eukaryota; kingdom Metazoa; phylum Mollusca; class Polyplacophora; order Lepidopleurida; family Hanleyidae; genus Hanleya; species Hanleya hanleyi. The sequence goes on from JAVTVY010020369.1 coordinate 6,575, forward strand.
ATGGATGGAACCTTCCCCAATTTTGTTTTTGTTTTTGTTTTATTTTTGCTTTTTTTTTAGTTTTAAGCCCTGGACATACCACTGGGCATTTATTTGCCATACGATCACATTTCACATGCTTTGTTCAGCCCCGTGATCTTGAACCATACAGACACTATCACTAGATGAAATAAAGAGATCATGATATACATTTCAGGTTTTACCGATGCCAAATGACTTGAACAGAAGACAATTAGACAAAAATAAAATCAATAAATATATCAATAAATAATAAATTACATAGAAAATTTTCTTGTCTTTGCAAGGGGGACATCAGACACACTGACAGCACAGACCATTCATTCAAATTTCGCCTTCCATTGGGGAGGCAGAAATATTCCTCAAACACGGTATACGTATTCTGTTTTGTGATCTAATTTTCGTTTGTCAAAATATTGCTCCATAGAGAAGGTACTGATATACACAATCCTGTTCTAGATTATGATATACTGGATTATTATCATGCTCATGCCACTAACATGAACTCCAATCCAACCAGTGATCAAGATCCATCATCGTCCTTCAGAATTCATATTATTGATCACTCATAGATTGGATTAAGTTCTCATAGTACTCAGTTCTCATTTCATACTTTTGCAAATTCTTGTAACATGGTCAGGTTCCAGCTCTATTAAGTACACGTATGAAAGGTGCGAACTGGTATGATGGATTTCATCTTGTTATGTATGACGAAAGAATGAAATATAATGAAGGCCATAAACATTTTCAATGAAGTGAGTTTTGATATTAAATATGTATACAATTGATTCCAACTTGCAGGTCATGGATTCAGCACTTCTGATATCAGATGCAACAGGACTGTTACACAATGGATGTACTGGATGAAATGGAAAAACCAAAACAGACTACTGATTGGTTCAGCTGTGTCAGAAAGGTGTGGAATGACAGAGGTGGTGAAAATCAGAGCCAGTGATTGGCCACAATTCCCCCCCCCCCCCACATTGGATATCAGCTGATTCCTCAGGAAATAAACATGACGCACGTAATGACCACCGGTGTCAATCGGTCAGACATTTTCAAGCATGCCCTGTTCTAACTTAAAACAACCATACCGGACTTCATTCCTTCTCTCAGAATAATTGGATCTAACTTTTACAAAACCTGCAGCTCCCAATAGCTCCTGGATCTAGACCACATAAATGAAGGGATCTAGTTTATCGGTGCTATGGCAAAAATATCATGTAGAATGGGATTGTGTGGATAATATCAGATTCATGAAAGTTAAAGTCCTGCAGCATGCTCCACAAATATCATCAAAGGTCATAAAACTTTCTGGTCTGCACCAGTGTGGATCTATACTTTTTTTTTTTTTTACAAAATTATCTCCCTTGACCAGGTGAGGACTTGAATGTGTCTGAAATGATTTAGCTTCTAGAAACAAAGACTTCATTTCCTGAGTAGAGGTAAAAACCGAACATATTTTGATTATTTTATTCAAATTTCAATTCCACTTCTGGTATATGTACATGTATAAAATACATACAGAATGAACTGCACACAGAAAAACACAAACAACAGGTATATGTATCTCATTACATTCTTAACCAAAGATCAATACCTGGTTTCAAAGTTTCTCAAATTTGGCGATACATATCGCATGCTGATAGCAAAATACGAACGTAGCGTGCAAGATCTATGGCGCTACGTTTCGTAACATGTGTCTAATTCCGCTTAACCCGGGGCTAGGGGCCGTATGAGCCCATGTACTTCAAGATCCTCATGGTACTCATATGAACAGTCACAATCAAAGCGTGGCTGAGGTACATCATTTTAGATGACGACTCTATAACGAATATTATGGATTAAGAATACTGATCAGCGATACGGATTTGATATTTTGGAACATCATGATGTCTTGCCGGCATCATTGAAATTGTTGACCGCTTCTCTCTTGCAGGAAACAAGCCTATGTTTAGGTATACTTTTGTCTTTTTGAATTTGGTGCTAATACTGTTATATGGAAATGGAATAGGTCTTTGGATTATGGACGCGGATATTCTCTAATGGACGACGGCTGGATTATGAATGACGGACTAGACGCTTGTAATTACAACAATACCATGGTGTTATATATTGTTATGATTGGCTTAACTTTAGCTGCTGAAGATATTTCTAATTTGAGGGTAATGGGCAATCATACTAAATTTATTTTCATAATAAGCAACATAATCGAGATTAGCAAGTGAAGTTTTACAACATAATATAATACGCATCATGGGTCTCCTTCAGTTTAGTTTAGACATATATACCCTTGAATATCTGTTACCGTGATTCAGTCATAATATTGTCTGTATTATATTGATGTCGACAAGGAATATACATAATTATTTGATAGTATTATTAATTGCATGTTGTTTATGATTAACATGAACTTTTTATTCGCTGGAATCCAGCCATTTGTTCCATATGGGCAATATTCTCAGCCATCACCATTCAATATGAATGTGATACATGTACAAGTCCATGGTAATTGATACATTATGGTGAAGATGACCTGTAACACCAGTATACAAAATTATTCCGAGCTCATTGAATCATCACACGCTGCTGAGACAGATCAGAACGGAGTGTCGGTAAAATCAGATGTGTTTTGTAGAGGATTCTGTCAATGAGGATGCTATACTGTACACATACAAAATATGAAGTGTTGATGTGTAGGGCCTATAGTACAAAATCACAAGCAAGTTGATAAAACTAGGCACACAGGGTCTCATTTCTGCCGCTAACGTGTTGATTTGGGTGGGGGTGTCCTCTCAGGGGGAGGTGTGGGTGGGAAGTAGTATTCCAGGTTTTCCATCAATATACTCTATTCCATATCCTAATATTTCAAGCACGTGAAATGAAACAAAAATTATTTGCGGGGAATGTGACTTCCACATCCCTAGCTGGACATGCTAGTGGGGAACCCTCAATCTCAGGTTAATTACCATTGGTGAAGTTAACGTCCAACAAATGCAAAATTGGGCTTCGCATCCGGCCCTATGCTATTCAGTGATGTATTCCACTATGGACCCTGTTGCCTCGACGGAGGTCTTTGCGCTCATCCAGCGCTTGTTAGAAATACCAATTACTGAGAAGTTAAATTTAAGTTATGAATTAAGCCAATGATTTCAGAGAAGTGTTTCTTCAGTCTTCTGACATTAAAGTGTATGACTGACATAGAATTTATATCGGAGATAGCGTCAATATCCAATTGTGCATTAAATGAGTATTCAATCTAATAATTTGACTGATGGCTATGAAGATCTCCCCAGTGAGATATTTTATGAGAGCAGTCATCGGTTAAGTATGTTACAGCTTCAATATCATTTAGCTCTAATGTATTGAACGCCATATTCTAAAAATCTTCAAGATATGATATATCATCATTTGATTCTTCGTTCGGTATAAAATTAATAACTATGTCATCCTCCGTGTAAAAGGGCATCTGTAGCAAATCGGGGGCGGCTGATGGATTTAAAATAGTGATAGTATCCATTTCTAAATAATTTAACAACACAGTTCAGATGTGCACGTTCTGGGCGTGTGTTCTGATGGATTTCGGAGAGGTTGATTGATTACGAGGAAATATATAGAGAAAAACCAGTTGCAGGAGCCGAGGGTAAGAGAAAAGCTTTCCGACAGTCATTGTCCGTACAAGTTGAATAATATAACACGAAGAACATTTAGATACAATTATACATAAGAGAAAATATACAAAATTATAGAAACATGCAGTACATTCGTGCATTGGTCTGCTCTGCCGGAGATCAAATTAACAGGCCAGAGAAAAGGACCATCTGGGACACACATCCTACTTGGGACAATAAATCCAAGTTTGGATATCAATACGAACAGAATAACTAGCGAAATATGCCAGATATTAAGTATTAAAAAAATATCCAAAGTGGGTTATTCTATCTCAGTTGGGACATTGAGACATGTAATAGCTTTCAGGTATTGGTGGAACGAGTGTTGAATAGATGATGCTACCAGTCCAGAGGCATAATGGTTGCAATAAGTGTTACAGTTAAACACACGAAAACGGGGGAGTTTTGTGAAGAATTCTCGAAGAAATTACTCAATATACTCATGTATTTATGTTTGAGGTTTCAAATAGTTGTTTCACTTGACCCAAGGTAGGGACAATGGTGACTTAGGAAGTGATTAATAAGTAACAAATCCCATTGTTCATAATTTTGGAACTAGAAGAGCTAAATTAAGTTTATAAACGGAGGTAAAGTAAGCAGTCCAGTAAAGTACGAAAATCAATAACGTTATCAATTTTAGTAACAAAATGCCAATTTGGATGCTTTGTTACCGAAATCAATAACAATTCTCTTACCGTGCTGGTGTTAATGACTAATCACTTCCTGGTTGTTCAGTTTTACGACTTGTGAGTTATACACCAGTTTTCTGTGAGTATGCAACAATTACGCACCGTAATGGTTTTGCAGAATATCTCACTATCTTAGTCTTCAAGCAACTATACCACAAATAAGGGTATGTCTATAATTTTCCGCTTTTCATTATTAGAATTTCTCACGGATTGTGTCTAATTAACTTGGTCAAACAATTTTCAATGATGTTCAATTTAATTTTTACGTATGATTCAACATGTCCAAAATGTCGAGGTGGCCTTCTTTAAGTGTCGAAATCCTTCTTTTGGGACCAGAAAGGTAACCCAAAACACGTGATGGTTATTTTGGCTAAAAGAGATAACCCCTGCAATAGATTTTTCTTCGTTACTGCTTTTAGTAACTTCTAAAATCAATTTCAAATATGTGCTACTCTTTTCAGTCCGCAGATTTTGGTGTTACTGGAAACAATCACGTTATTCACAGTTGTGTTTCGTTATTATTTTTAGTATCGATCTGTTAGCTCGTTATCAAAAATAGTAACGTTACTCAAAATCGTACTTTACTGGAGTGGTAAGTAATAATTATAAATGGAGCTAAATTAACTTTATTAAGGAACAGAAGTGCACACAATTCCAAATTTAGAAAAGCTTTGCCACACATTTAAACCTGTAATATAGGATCATATATAATGGGATCTTGACTGGCATTCTGGCCTTACCAAAACCCAACACAGAACAATTTACAATTTCTTTGGCAGCGTACTGTAACATTTACATTGATCTAAAAGCCGAGTTTGGTATGGTAGAATATGTTTCTGTATTATCAGAATTTTTATAACTGGTTTCCATTTCAGTGATATATACAAAACTCCATCGATGATCGATGTAAATGCTGTCTTTGGAAACGGAAGGAAGATAATTTGGCAGACTGGCGCTATACTGAAATTGCTAAGATAATCGCCTTATCTTGCACGAAAGGATACTACAGACGTGCATATAAACAATACCTCAAGCAAAGGAAATTCCACAGAGAATTCCAAGGAATTGACGAGATGAATATTTTGGTCCGATTTCCTTACCCATTTAATACTCTAGACACTGACCGGGTGTACCTTAATCGGAGTTGTCAATGAAGTTCTCTTTGCTTTCATGATGAAGAAGCGAGTAACACACTTGATATAGTTGGCGCCAGGCTTATACATATGCAATGCCGCCGAAACAATGCTGTATAATCAGCTGTCTTTTACGATTGGGTGTAATTTTCTTTTGATATTGAAATTGAAATGAGGTATGAAATACCAAGAAATTGGTTTCATTACTAGCACGATCAACTTACACAAACAGCACATATATAACCATCATTTATTGTTATAATCTTCAACCAAAGAGATCTCCAACCAAAGCTGTACTAGCTTATCCTGGTCTACAACTATCTAAATGCGTTTTTTTCAAATTCACCAAGAATTCAAATATAGGTCTAAATACAGGGTTTAATTTCTATATACGGCTATGTCGTACTTGATCTAGATCGTGGAAATGGCTAGACAATCGATTGTACCGCGTTAAGCAACATACGTCGAGGTCAAATCTGTTCGAAAAGCGTGGTTATTATAAGTCAATACTTGAGCCTGATCATTCTTGTTAATACAACCATTCGAGGCAATACTATAGTTGGTCAATCAATTGAGGCAATACTGTATATAGTGAACCATTATAGGCAATACTAGCTAGTCAGGAACAGAGGCAATACTACAGCTAGTCAACCATTAAAGGCCATTCTATAGCTAGTTAACCCTTAAAGGCAATACCTTAGCTGGTCTACCATTCGAGGCAACGCTATATCTTGTCAACCATTCGAGGCAATACTATAGCTGGTCAACCATTCGGGACATTACTATAGATAGTGAACCATTAGAGCAAATACTAGGTAGTCAGAAACAGAGGCAATACTACAGCTAGTCAAACAGAGAGGCCATTCTATAGCTAGTCACCCCTTAGAGGCAATACCTTAGCTGGTCTACCATTCGAGGCAACACTATAGCTTGTCAACCATTCGAGGCCATACTATACATGTAGCTGGTCAACCATTCGAGACATTACTATAGGTAGTGAACCATTAAAGGCAAAACTAGCTAGTCAGAAACAGAGGCAATACTACAGCTAGTCAACCATTAGAGGCCATTCTATAGCTAGTCAACCCATAGAGGCAATACCTTAGCTGGTCTACCATTCGAGGCAACGCTATATCTTGTCAACCATTCGAGGCAATACTATAGCTGGTAAACCATTCGGGACATTACTATAGCTAGTGAACCATTAGAGCAAATACTAGCTAGCCAGAAACAGAGGCAATACTACAACTAGTCAAACAGATAGGCCATTCTATAGCTGGTCATTCCTTAGAGGCAATACCTTAGCTGGTCTACCATTCGAGGCAACACTCTAGCTTGTCAACCATGTAGCTGGCTCTGACAACTCGTATATTTTTGGAACATCACGATGCCTTGCCGGCATCATTGAAAACTGTTGACCGCTTCTCTCTTGCAGGAAACAAGCCTATGTTTATGTATACTATGATTGTCTTTTTGAATTTGATGCTAATACTGTTATATGGAATATGGAATAGGTCTTTGGATTATGGACGCGGATATTCTCTAATGGACGACGGCTGAATTATGGATGACGGACTAGACGCTTGTAATTCGAGACATTACTATAGGTAGTGAACCATTAAAGGCAATACTAGCTAGTCAGAAACAGAGGCAATACTACAGCTAGTCAATAGCTATAGAGGCTATTCTATAGCTAGTCAACCCTTAGAGGCAATACCTTAGCTGGTCTACCATTCGAGGCAACACTATAGCTTGTCAACCATTCAAGGCAATACTATAGCTGGTCAACCATTCGAGGCATTACTATGGATAGTGAACCATTAGAGGCAATACTAGCTAGTCAGAGACAGAGACAATTACAACACATATAAGGGAAGTGGGAAGAGGTGCCGACATACTGACAGAGTCACATGGCTTCACAGTATAGTCTTCTGGTTAAAGTATTCTAAAGCACATACCAAGAATCTAACGATTCGTGGTGTGTGTTGTATCTCAGGTACGCTTTTATTGTACCTGTTCATGTGGCAACTTTGGTGACATGACCACATAAGCGGTATTAGATACACATCTAGAGAGCTATGATGGAAATGCTCTGACAACTCGTATATTGGTAATTGGTGAGCTGTGTCGCTGTGACAACTCGTACACTGGGGGTTGGTGAGCTGTATCGTCGTCAGATGAAAATAACGGCATTTAACACAAAAGACTAGTCTGTAAGGCCCGTCGTCGACCAAGCATAAACTTTCTACAAATGCCAACATATATCAAAGACCAAAACGTCTGTACAGGGGCGGGCTTCGGGGACGAAACGTCCACCAGCAGAATCTCGTCATATACAGGTAAAAAAACCCAACCCATATAAGGGAAGTGGGATGAGGTGCCGACATACTGACAGAGTCACATACTATCATGTGAGTCACATACTATCATACCACAGCTAGTCAACCATTAGAGGCCATTCTATAGCTAGTCAACCCTTAGAGGCAATACATTATCTGGTCTACCATTCGAGGCAACACTATGGCTTGTCAACCATTCGAGGCAATACTATAGCTGGTTAGTCAATCGAAGCAATACTATAGCTGGTCAACCACTCGAGACACTACTATGGATAGTCAACCATTATAGCCAATACTATAGCTTATCTACCATTCAAAGCAAAGTATAGCGTGTCAACCATTCGAGTCAATACTATAGCTGGTCAACCATTCGGGACATTACCATAGATAGTGAACCATTAGAGGCAATACTAGCTAGTCAGAAACAGAGGCAATACTACAGCTAGTCAAAGAGTAGAGGCCATTCTATAGCTAGTCAACCCATAGAGTCAATACCTTAGCTGGTCTACCATTCGAGGCAACGCTATATCTTGTCAACCATTCGAGGCAATACTATAGATGGTCAACCATTCGGGACATTACTATAGCAAATGAACCATTAGAGCAAATACTAGCTATTCAGAAACAGAGGCAATACTACAGCTAGTCAAACAGAGAGGCCATTCTATAGCTAGTCACCGCTTAGAGGCAATGCCTTAGCTGGTCTACCATTCGAGGCAAAACACTCTAGCTTGTCAACCATTCGAGGCCATACTATACATGTAGCTGGTCAACCATTCGGGATATTACTATAGGTAGTGAACCATTAAAGGCAATACTACCTAGTCAGAAACAGAGGCAATACTACAGCTAATCAACCATTAGAGGCTATTCTATAGCTAGTCAACCCTTAGAGGCAATACTTTAGCTGATCTACCATTCGAGGCAACAAAATAGCTTGTCAGCCATTCGAGGCAATACTATAGCTGGTCAACCATTCGAGGCATTACTATAAATAGTGAACCATCAGAAATAATACTAGCTAGTCAGAGACAGAGGCAATTACAACACATATAAGGGAAGTGGGAAGAGATGCCGACATACTGACAGAGTCACATGGCTTCACAGTATAGTCTTCTGGTTAACGTATTCCAAAGCACATACCAAGAATCGAACGATTCGTGATATGTGTTGTATCACAGGTACGCTTTTATTGTACCTGTTCATGTGGAAACTGTGGTGACATGACCACACGGCCTCTTGCACCGGCATAAGCGGTATTAGATACAAATCGAGAGAGCTATGATGGAAATGCTCCGACAACTCGTATATTGGTAACTGGTGAGCTGTGTCGCTGTGACAACTCGTACACTGGGGATTGGTGAGCTGTATCGTCGTCAGATGAAAATGACGGCATTTAACACAAAAGACTAATCTGTAAGGCCCGTCGTCGACCAAGCATAAACTTTCTACAAATGCCAACATATATCAAAGACCAAAAGATCTGTACAGGGGCGGGCTTCGGGGACGAAACGTCCACCAGCAGAATCTCGCCATATACAGGTAAAAATAACAACCCATATAAGGGGAGTGAGAAGAGGTGCCGACATACTGACAGAGTCACATACTATCATGTGAGTCACATACTATCATACCACAGCTAGTCAACCATTAGAGGCCATTCTATAGCTAGTCAACCCTTAGAGGCAATGCATTATCTGGTCTACCATTCGAGGCAACACTATGGCTTGTCAACCATTCGAGGCAATACTATAGCTGATCAATCAATCGAAGCAATACTATAGCTGGTCAACCACGCGAGACATTTCTATGGATAGTCAACCAGTCGAGGCAATACTATAGCTGATCAATCAATCGAAGCAATACTATAGCTGGTCAACCACGCGAGACATTTCTATGGATAGTCAACCATTAGAGGCCATTCTATAGCTAGTCAACCCTTAGAGGCAATACATTATCTGGTCTACCATTCGAGGCAACACTATGGCTTGTCAACCATTCGAGGCAATACTACAACTGGTCAACAATTCGAGGCAAAACTATAGCTGGTCAACCTATAGAGACATTACTATAGATAGTCAACCGTTTGAGGTAATACTATAGCTGGTCAATCATTGTCTCCTGGAGACAAACTCTGCTTTATCCAGAAAATAGGCCAATGTATCAAAATATTCTATTTTCAATATACGATTATAAAGTAATCTTCTTATACTAAGTGAAGAATCAATATACCCAAGATTAAAACTAGTATACGACCATCATATCAAATGACAGGTTTCGAAAAGTTGTTCACAAACATTCGAGGTGTGAATTTCACCTTTAGTGATTAAATGGTGTATTCTCCTCTCCTATACAATTAGGTTCCATTGCTCTTGCTGTATCATTCCTATCCTGAACAAACAAGAATAGAGTTTTCTCTACTGTTTATGGTATATGAATAAGCGTACTGTATAAATTGAACTATAGATCACATTGACGGCTCCAGACGAAATTAGCATGTTTTAATCTGCAAATTTGCGCCCAGCTTCACCCTACCAGGCCTGGGTGGGCATTATGCCCCCATTTGCCAAACTTTGTACTTTGTTATATAAAATTGAGAGCTAAAACTTCGGAACTTGATGGCTTATCATATTGGGGTCAGTTTAGCCTTTTTGCATGACCCGCCGAGCAGAGGATCATGGAGAAATTCACGGTCAAGTGGGTATTAGATAAGTGATATTTTCTCCCCCAGACTCCTCCAGGCTGCGATGCAACCCAAATTCCCCGGGACAGATATGGTAAATAGGTGTCAATTTACTCTCCAAACTGAAAGGTATGCGTCTTTACAAGCGGATCACACCTTGTAGAGGTGTAAAACTACACTTTCTGCATTAAGTGTTCGACATACAAGGCGTCTCGTTTGTAACGCACTAGCGTACACCTGGTGGAATAGGTAGAGCACTGGGTTCGTGGGGGTTTGAGTGTATGTATCCTGGCCCTTCTCTCTCTCCCTGTCAATTATATCTGGGTTGTGACAGAAAGCTGGGTTTACCGTCGGGGATTGTTGAAATGTGCTCGGTGTTAGAGATTCAGTCAATTCTTCTTAGAGTAAGTGTAACCCTAAACGTTCATCCAGTGCGTGTTCTAACGTGGAGCTAGCGGACACTTTCCTTTAGCTCAGATAATAAAGAACTAGATCTGTAAATGAGATGTTGGGTGCTTGTGTCCCGGCATGTCGTCCCTCTGCTCTTGATATCTATATTTACGCGAGGATTTTCCCTAGATAACGTCTTGCATCCAAATGAGAGACTTCTGTGGGTAATTTTAAATGGGATATTTTCCTAGTAACGAACAGTTATACTTACCAGCGTATACTCCAGGAAAATGCAATTCGCACACGGAGACAAAGACATCTCCTCAGTATGACAAGCTTATGATTCATACATCATCTACACGGATTTCTTCTCTGGGATTATAAAAATACTAGCTGTTTAGGCATAGTGTAATGATTCTGGAAGGGGATATAAACAGGCATTAAACGTGTTCAATGCCTTTCATTATTCAATCTATTTTCATTCGAGAGTTAAATGTATCAATTGCTTTGTATTATGATATCGTCTAACAGCATCAGGACCATCAGAGGTGTACTGTAGGTTCGCTTTCAAGACTATCGGTCTGCTACCTCCTATTGTTGTGGGAGGCCCGTTGGCCGAGTGGTTTAGATCATTTTCTGCACTAGAACCAATGCTTTTCTAAGATAGTGTAATCCCAAAATAACGAAAATTCTGTTATACGATATCTTTCTAAATGGCAAAAAATATCTTCCTTTGTATTCAGCTATGGGAGCTGTGTCATCATGACCATCAGGGGGTACTGTATGTTCGCTTTCAAGACTATCGGTCTGCTACCTCCCATGTTTGTGGGAGGCCCGTTGTCAATGTGGTTTAAATCACCAACATATAGTGCTGGCGATTAGTTGCCTTACTCTGGGGGTCGCTGGTTGGAATCTCACTCGGGGTTCGACCAATTTTCTGCAATAGAATCTGTGTTATACTAAGATAGTGTACTCCCAAAATAACGAAAATACTGTTATACGATCACTTTCTAAATGACAAAAAAAATCTTCCTAACATTTTTTTATTTAAACGTGACCTTATCTTACTTGTTACAAACATCTCCGCAGGCGTGGGCAGCCTACAGAACGTCGAATTAGACGCCTATGCTGTATATGCGTCTAGTATATCAGATATGCGTCATCATACTATCATCATTGTGTTGTTTCAACATATATACCATACTCCTTCCGAGCAAGCACTATTTTTATGGATATATAGCAACTGTTGTAAACCAATGTCATGCTGGCAAAATATCATTGAGGCCAAGTGCGATATCTTTAACATATCTTTAACAATATATCAGTTTAATAAGGGGGCTTGACAGATGGAAATGCTAGGTGATACTTCTGCAGTTACGGGACAAGAATAGTATAGAGTTGTGTTGATTCGTGTAAAGAAAGTATATTGATTTATAATAATGTGGGGATTACACAATGTCTGTGTGACACTTCACGGCGTGTTGGCACGACCAGTACCCAAGTACATCCATCCATGCATTTTTCAGGCAGATGATGCTAGCTGTCCAGTTGTATGGCATAATGGTTACAAATACGTGTTACAGCTAAACACACGGACGCGGGAGAGTTGTGTGAAGAATTCTCAACGTAATTACTGAACAGGCTCAAGTTTTTTTTTTTTAGATTTGAGGTTTCAAATAGTTGTTTCAGGTGATCCACGGTAGGCATGGACTAACAATTGTAACTCAGGAAGTGATAAATACACATCCCATTGCTCATCATTACGGGACTAGAGGAGCTAAAAATAAGTTTATAAACGGAGCTAAAACAAATATATAATTATAAATTGAGTTGAATTAAGTTTATAAATGAACAGAAATGCGCACTCTTCCAAATCCAGAAAAGCTTTGCCACAAATTTAAAACCTGTATTCAGGATCATATATTTTTGGATCTTGACTGTCATCTTGGCCCCACCAAAACCTCGACAAAAAAATTCCCGAATTCTTTGGTACTATACTGTAATTCAAATCTTCCATATTACTGTATGATAGGTTGACATGGTTGGGTATATTTCTGTAATATCATAAGTTTTATAAATGGATTCCACTTCAGTGGTACAGAAACTTCCACCAATGACTTTGGAAATGAAAGGAAGATAATTTGGCTGACTGTCGCTGTGCTGAAATTACGACGATAATCGCATTAGCTTGCACGAAAGAAAACCACAGACGTGCATATAAACAAGACATCAAGCAAAGAAAATTCCACAATGAATTCAAAGAAATTGATGAGATAAATATTTTGGCCGGATTTCCTTGCGCATTTAATACTCCGGGCAATAACCGGGTGCACCTTAATCAGAGTTGTCATTGAAGTTCTCTTTGCTTTCATGATGAAAAAGCGAGTAACACACTTGATATAGTTGGCGGCAGGCTTATACATACAAAATATCGCCGAAACAGTGTTGTATAAACAGTTGTCTTCTAGGATTGACTGTAATTTTCTTTTGGTATTTCTTCCTAACAGAGTCCTGAAATACCAAGAAATTTACTTCATCATTAGAATGATCGTCTTACACAAACAACACATACATAACCATAATTTATTGATATGATCTAATCAGAGATCCCCAACCAAAGCAATACTAGTTTAATCTGGTCTACAACTATCTTAATACGTTTTTAAACTCACCAAATATTAAAATATAGGCCTAAATATAGGGCTAATTTCTATATAAGGTTATGCCGTACTTGGACTAGAACGAGAAAATGGTTAGACAATCGATTGTACCGCATTAATCAACATACGTTGATGTCGAATCTGTTCGAAAAACAAGGTTAGGTCAAGTCGATATATCAGCCTGAATCTGATCGTGCTGGGTAATACAACTATTCAAGGCAATAGTATAGCTGGACAACCAATCGAGGCAATACTATAGCAGATCAGCCATTCGTGGCAATACTATAGCTGGTCAATCATTTGGGGCAATACTATAGCTGGTCAACCATTCGTGACAATACTATAGCTGGTCAACCATTCGGGACAGTACTATAGCTGGTCAATCATTCGAGGCAGTTCTATGGTTGTCAACCATTCAAGGCAATACTATAGCTACTCAACCATAGAGGTCATACTATAGCTAGTCAACCAATCCAGGCAATACTATAGCTAGTCAGCGCGGTTGGAATGAATGAGCTTTGACCGGGCATGTATAAGTAGAACTTACAACGAGGAAAATGAGCAAAATCCTGATTATAAAAAAATGGATGAAAAGATTTGAAATACAGGTGTTCTATATCAAACCTATATAGTATTAGTTCACATTTTCACACCAAATAGCTTAATTCGTACATTGTTCGCTTAGTTTTCTATAAGTCCAGCTAATACATGCCGGATGTATCACCAGAGCTAAATTTTTCGTCTTCGCTCCATGCCTTTGGTGTTGATGTATAAGGAGTCAGTTACTACTTCGGAGAAATCACAATACATACAGACATATATCAAAATTCCATTTTATTTCTTTAACATACGAGTCTCTGCTATTGAGAAAACAAAGTGTTAAATGTATGATTCGATATGTCCATGTCAGTTGGCATAAAAATTGCCACAAGAGCCAGGGTTAAAACACGACGAAACTATAGAGGAAAAGACACATCAGAACATGTATCACTATCTGATATGTCGAGGTTTTGAATTCTCTACAAAGTTACTCAATATGATATGAAAACATCATATACAATGATTCAAAATGTCGATTATCTTAGAAGATAGATTAGGTTTCTCTAATAGCGAAGATTTCGTAACGGATTTACACTTCAAAGGCAAACACTCATCGAACGATTACTATAAATACTGTCCTTAAACACCGCAGTGTGTTATTTTGGCTGATTGGCGTAGCCCTAAAATTGCGAATATAATCGCCTTGTTGCACGAAAGGAAGCCATTGAAGTGCAAATAAATAAGACATCAAGCAACGGAAAGTCCATAGGGAATTGTAACTTATAGAGGAGATGAATAATCTGGCGGGGTTTGGCTGCCCCGCTTTAGTATTCCACTGACAGAGTATACTCTAATGGGAGTTTTACAATGGTTACCACGAAGCCACTGATATGCTAGAAACAGTTAGTATGGGGGTTATTCATATGAAATAGTGCAGAAACGGTATATAAACAGTGATCTTTTCCAACTACGTCTCATTTTGATTTCAAATTTCCTTCTATGATGAGCCTGGTTCGCTCATAAGTTGGCGTCATCATTAGCACCAATGATCGTCTTGTATTGGACAAACAATACATAGAAAACACTGGTAGTAATTGATAAACAACAAAGATATTATACATAAACATAGGTTAGTTTCTCGCAAAAGAGAAGCGAACAACAGTTTTTACTGATGCCGGACAGACATCATCATGAACCAAAAATATCAAATTCTGATCGCTGATCATTATCCTTAATCCATATAATTTTCGTTTTAAATTTGTTATCTAGAGAATGATGTATCTCAGTCACGTGTCCACATGAACACCATGGAGATCTTGCAGTACATGGATTCATACAGCCCCTAGCACCTGGATATTCATCGACCTATATGGCATATCTAAACACCGAGGATTCCAGAGAAAGAAAAGAAGAGGTTAATCAAACTAGCGTATCTGACATGACTAATATTCAAGAGCGAAGCTTGGGAAATTACATTCTATTTCCCCAAGGGGGACAACTCAGTATTGCTTGTCTCTCGCGACACCAAGGGTATCTTGAAGTACATATGTTCATACGGTCCCTGCCTCGGGCTACTTTGAATTAGACACAAGTTACGAAACGTAAGGCAATAGATCATGCATACTATGCTGGTATTTTACCATCAGCATGCGATACGTATTGCCAAATTTTAGAAATTTTGAGTGGAAGCGCTTGGTGGGATAGCTCTGTTTTACAAGCTTCTACAGTAATGTTTAATTAAAATCGTCACATTTTACACAGGATCTACATGTAGCAAATGCTGCTAGAGGAGGTATGTATACGCCATATCACGGATCTTGCGTTGACTGGATATGAAACGACCAGTAAACTTCAAACACTAATTCCCTGTCTGCCACGTTCACTGCTTACGAGGCTCGCTTCGGGCTGTGAGCCCCCTGTGACGTCAATAAAACCAGCGCCATATTGAACTCTGTGAAAAAAGTCCGCTGTCTAGAAAGAAAAAGTCATATTTTGATGCTTCGTCATCAGTAAAGTCTTCTCCTAAAATCTCCACCCAATCCACATCATTCAAAAATTCGTCTTTGTTGCACAATTTGACCATAATTAGTATACAATACCTTGAGCGAGACTCATGTTTTCAACCGGAGTATGCGCTAAAATTGAAACCACAGCCCGAAGCACGCATGGGTAGATAAACATCAAAGAAGAAGAATCATCCAGTCAATACAAGATCCATGGCCATATGCAGGTCCCACTGGAATATTATTGTCCAGAAAGTGATAGTTTACGATCTCAAAATCGTAATAATCTCTCTTGCTGTAAAGTCGACGAGAGAGAACGACTTCTTCATTTCTATAGAGATATACGTCTAAATAGGATCGTTTCCGTTAAATCAATTGAATGTGGATGTATATCCTTCACTGCGTCATTTATATATTGATTATCCAAAACTAGAAGCTCGTATATATAGCGTTTGGTGAATGAGAAGAAACGAGCTTTGAAATGATCGGTTTTTGCAATCGTCTGCATATAGTCGTATTTATGAGAAAACAGATGTATGTCAGATAAACGGGTACACAATTAGTACCCAATGGAATACCTATATGACATTGTTAATCAGAAATCCAAGCAGCTCTATCGACGAAGAAACATCCCTTGTATGTAGGAGAGATAACGAATGCTTTATGACTTCTAACATTAATATATCGGCGATTAGTTTTCTTGGACACCGATATTAATAATGATCTAAGACGGCCAACAAGATCCTGTGGAAGGATTGTAGTATAGAGAGTCGACAAATCCCACGTGGATACATGTTTGTACAGTATGCGCAATTGTTTTCCATATATCCCATTAGAAAAGGCTTAGAGCTGTCGGCAAGCGATAACATGTACGGGTGGTCGATAACATGAAACGGCGTCATTTGACAATCAGTTAAGAGAATCTAAGGTGAAATTCTGGTCATTTTGAAACCAAGAATTCCCAATGATTATCGGATGATATGTTTGTCTGCGATGTCACGTATATGTAGAAAGCTTGAGGACGACATCATCTAGTGCTTGCCCATCTGGAAAATGTGTGAGTTGACCGTGTTAAACCTTCAATGTAGCATTCATGGCTAGAAGCCGTGTGCCAAATACAAGTTTCGAATCGTAGTTTCTTGCACGCTACGACCATATATCTTGGCATATGTAGGTGATAATTATCGCCAAGTTGGAAGTAACGTTGCCCATATGAACATCAACATTCAAAGTCTGATGGGGATGCCGCTTGAAAATGCTTAGTAAAGTTTATTTGGTCATTGCAACAACCCAAATTCTTGCCCGTATGATTTTAAAAGAATGACCACCGTGCTCTGGTTTGTATTTATTTAATGTTATGCCAACGAGGAGATTAGACTAATAGTAATAAATGAGATCAACTGGATAATGAATCCAGTAATTCTTCGCGAACGCCGGTTGCATTCTGGATGTTAACAGTTCTGAATTTATCTTTCCAAATGGGTCGATGTTCAAATATTTGCCGTTAATGAGATGCCGATGTTGAACCGTTTCAATCTTTTTTGATACTCACAGTGCAGAGAAAAAGCATCACGGTTGCAAACAAACCGACCTTCAAAAGTAACCGTCTTCCTAAATTGTACTCAGGTCGAGTATACGCATATCAGTTCCACTGATGAAATCAGATCAGCGCAGATCCATATGCTAGTTTATAAGAGAATAATAAGTTTGGAACCAAAAATAAAGCCAGGCAATCAAACATTTTTGCTTGGCAAATGTTTTCCTCAATCTAGATAAACCAAGATGCCACCGAGAGCTTGTAATAAGCCAATCCCGAAGGGTTTTTTTTTCAATTTAACATTGATTGATAGGGATATAAGGATATCTACAACTTTGCTCGAGATGGTCATCATGATTTTTACATTTCCTTGAAGGCCGAAAGGAGCCCTCCTAACTGGCGGATGCTCAAATCACCTTATCTCGCAAGGATGGAAACCATAGACATGCAGATAGACGAGGTGTCATGAAAAGGAAAGTCCCAGGATAACTAAGACCCTTAGAGATTATTGCTTGACCGGATTCCTTTGTGGAGTAGTATTATACACAGTGCTCGAGGACCCACAATCAGGATTTTCAAAAGGCTCTTAGAGATGAAATAACATAAAATAGAGGCACCTTAGAACGATGAAAAAATATATAAATCACCAGTGGTTAACCCACACAATAACGAGAATATTCAAATGTAAAATAAGCCATCAACGCGCTTGATACAGATGGCATGAAACTGAATGACGCGAAGCTGTGCCGTAACAGTGCTCCATAAACACATTTTTTTTTTATTATTCCACGATATCACTGTTGTTTCATATTTTCCACAAACAGCCAAATATAATCGGGATTTTCAACGGGATTGGTAAAGAATATCACAATCCCTTTTCGTTTTGGTGACATCGTTGAATACAAGCGTCTTGCCTGACATTGAGCGGTATGGTTTTGTTCATGGAAAAATTCGATTCTCCCTTGTATAATAGAAAACCTTAGAAGCATAAAAATCCAAGAAGGCGTAATATTTGAAAGGAAGAAATAAATTAGTGTCTTGCATACATGAATATTGCCTCTAATTATTTGTATCTAATAACGTTTAAGCCGTTGCTAGGGGACATGTTGTCATGCCATTCAAGATGTCCACATGAACAGCTCAATAAAAGCGTGACTGGAATACAGATCTTCGCAGGGATCACTTTATATGGAAGCCGGATGCGGCCAATCTCGTCTTTTCGTTTTTTCTTTTTTTCGCCTTTGATAACGCGCGGCGCGAAAAAACGAAAAGACGAAATTGTGTAGAATTTCGCGAGATTTTGCCTCTTTCTCGTTTTTCGTTTTCTCGTTTTCTTGTGTTTTGATAACGCGCGGCACGAAAACACGAGACTGTAAGGCGAAAAGACGAGAATGCGAGGCGAAAAGTCGAGAAAACGAGCGCTAGATCTCGTCTTTTCGCCGCGTTTTTCGTTTTCTCGCGTTCCCAAAAGGAGAAAAAACGCGAAAACGAAAAGACGAGATTTGATCCGATCTCGTTTTTTGTTTTTTCGCGTTATCAAAAGGCGAAAAAACGAGAAAACGAAAAGACGAAAAAACGAGAAAACGAAAAGACGAGAAAACGAAAAGACGAAAAAAAAAACGAGAAAACGAAAAGACGAGAAAACGAAAAGAAAAGATTCGATACAATATCGTCTTTTCGTTTTTTTCGCGTGACGTCCATAGTGCGCTGGCATTCAATTCTGCGCATGACAAGATGCACCTGAAGTTTCGGAAAGTGAGTATTTGTCGTTTAAAATTATGGCAAAGTTGTCCCAAAATTAAGTAACAATAATGTCGAATGAATTAATTATTTGAATTTTAAAAACAATGTGAATATTATCATATTTTCCACAAAATATCGCCCAGTAATATCTATTTTGTCTTGAAACCATGGGGTAATGAAAGTAGTGAAAGCATGTCAAAATAGTGCCCTGTTGAAGAACAAGTAATTGATGGCTGAACTCAAGATAATATTTTTTTATTATTATAACTATTACAATTTTTTACTAAATCATGCAAATCTTGTTAACAGTATCTTAAAAATATTTCAGTCTGTTACACATTTGTAGTTATAGTGCAACAAAAAGGTTCTGTAAGATAGAAAAAGTGAATTTAGTAAAAGTTTAAGAGCTACAATAATTTCGGAACACTAAAAATTTTAAACCACAAATACTCATCTTCCCAAACTTCAAAGGCGAAAAAACGAAAAGACGAAATTGGCCGCATCCGGCTTCCATAACTTTAGGAACTTTTTATAAATATGCAGACAGTGTATTTGTCTGTGGGGTCGTGTGAATTCTTATGATTACGCCGGTGTCGTTTTTCGACACTCTTTTAATGTTGCGTGTAATTGCAAAAATGAGGCAGTCAAGAATAATCAGTAATGTCAGAAATTAAGACGTGATGAGTTATTGTCAACCATTTGTCCCTGTTCCGTATATTGAAATGACTTGATGCCGTGTTCCAAGGTATATAATTCATCGCGCATTGAGTGTGACTGCTCGCATGTTTGTGACTACAAAGAGCTACATATGAACATTAATGTTCATACGGTCCATAGTCGTGGATTAAATACACAGAAATAAGACCACGACGTGTAGCACAAGAGGTCATGCTCGTCATGTTCGCATTTTGCTATCAATTTGATCTGGCATGCTGGCATATCATCAAGCTCGAGATAAATTGCAGTGAAGGTGTTTGATGGAAAATAACCTTGTCGATCCCAGCTTGTGGAATAATGCATTATGGCGTTGATTTAAATCGTCATCAATCGAAATCTATAGCATATACTACATATATTGCTCTCTGAGGAGTGTGACATCAGGAATTGTCAGCTCGAGACATGCGATATCCAACGGTTGCGGAACACGAGTTGAATATTGTCTGTCGACAGCTGACTAATCCTGATGTCACACGCTACAGCGTGCAATATCTGTTTTGTTATACCGACTGATTTTAGTTAACACAGGTAGCAAAAGTAGGAGCTTGCAAACCTATGACACACGTCCGAAAACAAGTATATGGCGTGGTCATGAATAGAATGCGGTACCGTTGATGATGATGTTTCCGGACCGATCCGGTCTTCATTTTTGGTCGCAAATAGTTCATTGAATACGGTACCAAATTTATTCTTACAAATTCTTGGTTGTTTGAAGAAGATCTGGGGCACAAAAATATTAAAATATCTCACTCAAGTTATCGAAATTCATTAAGCAGTCGACTGTTGGAGTGCGAACTGTCCCCAGCAACGGCGTTTCGCCGCGCTCGGACGAGAGACAATTGCGCTCGAAAGTATGCGCTATTTCTCGAGTTCGTGTGGATCCAGGTGGTTGGTTATTTCTTGTGTTATACATTTCATATCGGGAATTTCATGTGGCTGTGTTACAACCAGTCAGGATAAACAATTCTGCTATGATGTAAAACAACATGCGATATATGTGTCCATCATATGTAGGACCCTCTAGACTATTATTTTCCAGAGAGGGCTAGCTAGCAGTGCAGAAATTGTAATCATCTCGCTTGTTGATAGATCTTAACAGCTTCTTCCAAGGCAATGGTTTTTAGAATATAGCTTTATACTTTCGTCGACGCAGTAGACATGATAGACACACCATTAGCTGTATATTGGAAGTAGCATAAGACTGGAGTTACATAATCAATTATTATCTCCGAAAACAACTATTGTGTAAATGCTGCACAGTTTCTACTAGGCAGCATATGAAATTTAAGAACATGGTAAACTCTATTGGGACTCAACAACGGCTTTATGGGAATGATCTTGCGAATATTGAGTCAGGACGCATTTATAGAAGACTTCCCGGGCCTAAAGCCGTACATAATGCTTATAAATCTTGGGATTTAACAATAGACCTCACAGTTCATCCAGAATTGAGGCATCGAAAATGACAAACGATAGATGTTGCCTGTGATATCCACTTTGTCGCACGAAGAGATCAAGCCCCGTCGCTCTCTATATATGCTGCTCTACCATTCCAACACAAAATATCTCCTTGAAAATCTTATACGGTAATTTTTTATATTTTGCTCAACGCAATCGATCATCCAGTGGGAAGAAAGACAGTCAGTACAGACATTTAAATGTCGCCTGAATAATTTATTGTTACCCTTTAACTAGTACGTGCTATCATCAATTCTTCATGTTGATGTACTATCGAGGAGAACATGACTATCTCACTATTATTAGCTTTACGGAATCCTGTAGTCTGAGCGAACTCAGAACGTCCAAACTTCAAATTTCGGATAAGACACCAGCTAATATGCACACTGGATATTTCAAGTGTTATATTGCTATATCTAGAAAAAAATGCTATATCTGAAGATAATGGTTAAAAATATCCTCTATAAAGGTCAAATTATCAAGTACATTGGAGACTGTAACTGGGGGATTTTCGGTGTAGCTATTGAAGGGAACGGATGTGTTTTCGTTGAGTACTACTGTAATTACCTATCTCTTGATTGAAATTATAGTTGAAGGGGAGCTTCCCATACGGTTTTCGCCCATCAACACAATGCTCTATTTGGATTTCTTCATACATTTCTTTGTTCAATATATGTCGTTACGAGCACTCTATTTTGAAATAAATAACAAAAAGGGATAGTGGAGAGATATCATAAGAGAGAAATTAAGTATCGCTTCTAATTAGTATGGAAGGTGTAGATATGGAAATCTTTGAAAATGTGAAGTCGGCTGCAATGATGCGAGAAACATTGCTACATGTATATATGCCATGCCGCAAGGCCTTGAACGTGGACGTCTTGCAGCTTTTGGACACACGGCAGAGGCTTATGGCGGATTCACTTCTCATGAGGCGAAAACAAAGGTTATTCAGCTTGGTGACAGAAATGATGTGTGACACTTGATCTGTACAAATTGTGTTTATTGATAGACTCAGACCCGGCTGAGGACATTCCCTACAAGACCAAAATTACTGGTAAAAAATAGTTTGTGTTCTCCGTCCGGTCGTCCGTCAAATGTTTTGAATGTTCAGATCTGGATCAGGTGCGCCCAATATCCGTCTGTATACTGTTGAAATTGTCATTGTGTTCATTGTCCATCGTCTGTGTGTGTGTGTGTACCGGCGCCACGTCTAACTGCGGCTTCCAGGCCTACTTTTAAGAAAGTGCATGGATGAACGAGGTGATGAATTATGCGATGGAAGAACGGGAGGAGCGGTGTTGATGTGTGTGTAGAGAGTAGTGGATGAGTAATAATGTGAGGCGAAGGAGGTGGCTGTAGTAGAAAAGGAAATTGTACTGGAGAAAGAGAGAGAGAAGGAGACCGATAGAGATGCCAATCTGTCCGTGGATAAGTTTTTGCGTTCTTTGCGTGGTGAGGACAGTTTTTCTGTGGAGGAAGGACAGGTGCGTGATGACGAGAAAGTGGCTGTAGATGAGGCGATATTTAGGGTGGTGGCACATTGTGATTGTACAGCAGAGGATAGATAAAGCCGTGAAGGAACTGAAGAGAGAAAAGGAGAAAAGGGACAGGGTGACCAAGATAGAGGAGACAAGGAGAAAGATGAGGAGAAAGAAAGAAGTCAAGGAGAAAGGAGGGAAAAAATCTTCTCCGTCTCCTGAATAAGACTGTCGATATAACAATCTCTGATATCAAAGTGTTGTTTTGTGGTATATTTCAGTAATGTAAACGTTAAAAGATATATTTGTACTGTCATAATTTAAATTTTGCGGTTATGTTTAAATATATATGTGAGTATTTTTTTTTCTTTCTTACAATGTAAGGTAACTAATTATTCTATTACTTGCTTTAAATTAAATAGAAATTTGAGCAACTTAATAATTTAATTAATATACAAATTCGTTACTTTTCAAGTGTAATAAACCAATGGAAAGTTTGACTGCGATATTTTAAAGTCGAATGTTTCAAATATCTTAACATTAATGGTACATGTGTATATATGTATATATAATGTAGATAATTCCCCTTGCTGAAATATTTGAAAAATATAAATATTGGCAAATTTTATTTGATTAATGATCAATTATTGGAAAGTTTGTTATATCCAATTGATCTTAAGTATAAGAGTGCTGCATACTCAGTTTAAAATGTTAGTCTGAGGTCTTATGAAATCGAAATTTATTAAGTTGTATAATTTAGTTTCTGTATAATCGTTTCATTTTGTATTTGTATAGATTTGGTCAATTAAATGTATAGTGCTGGATTGACGCTGGATTGACTTGCTGTTGACATCTTGCAGCTATATTACACGCGGGAGTGGCTTATGGCGGATTCGCTTCTCATGAGGCGAAAACAAAGGTTATTCAGTGGTGATAGAAAGCAGGTTGACGATTTTTCTATTAGTTTATGCTCGTTCATGTCCGGTTGTGTAGATGTTGTTGTTCGTTGAGCGCCGTGGTCTATGTCGTGCCCTGTTATTCTTCTAGCAATATGATCCTGTGCAGTCTTGTGTCAATGTGAAGTCGTCAGATCTGACATTTGATGTGTACAAACTGTGTTTATTGATAGACTCAGACCAGGTTGCGGATATTCCTTATAAGACCAAGATTACCGGTAAAACTGTTTTGTGTTTTCTGTCCAGACTTCCGCCAAATGTTTTAAATGTTCAGATCTGGATCAGGTGCGCCCAATATCCATCTGTATACTGTTAAAATTGTCATTTTAGACTGTCAGGGACACTATCACTACCTGTACTCGTAGAGATGATCTCACAATCAAGGATCAAAATGATGAGTTTGAAAGTCTATTTTTAGAAATAGTAGATAACAATTCATCATATGTTGTTGGAATTATTTACCGCCCCCCTGGGAAAAATGTGAATTACTTCAACTCTAGCATACTTTCCATTTTAAAAACTTTGAAACCTGAGAAGAAAAAATGTATACTCATGGGCGACTTCAACATCGATCTATTCAAAACGGACACTCATGGCCCCTCAAAACAGTTCTATGAAACTATACGAAATCCTTTTACTTCTTCCCGAAAATCACCAAACCTACTCGAGTCAAAGGACACTCTGCCACTCTAATAGATCATATCTACACAAACTTCCATGAAAACGATCGACTATCAGGTATCATTCTCTCCGACATCTCTGATCACTTCCCCGTTTTCCATATCACCACTTGCTCACTACACACTCATGAAAAACCACACAACCTGGCTCATCGAAAAATTACCCCTGACCGAAAAATATTATTTGAAGATAAAGTCAAAAATGTAGACTGGCGAAAAATTACTAATCACGACGATTTATCTACTGCTATGGATATATTCCTGCATAACTTCAATCCGATTTACGATGAATGTTTCCCTATCGTATCTAGAGAATCTATCAAACTAAAAATTCTGAAGCCCTGGATTACACCTTGTATCCTTCTATCAATTCGCGAGAAGAACCGGCTATACAGGCTACATCTAGTGAATAAGAACGAAGATAGTACTTTACAATATAAACGTTACAGAAATAAACTAAACCATATCCTACGACTTGCAAAGACAAATTACTACGAACTAAAATTCAATCAATCAAATAACGACATCAGAGGTACCTGGAAAACCATTAATGAACTAATGGGTCGCAAAAAAAACCCAGCTCTGCCACCTATGTTCAATTTAAATGGTAGAGATATCACCGATCCCATAGAGATTGCCAATAATTTCAATAATTACTTTTGTTCTGTTGCCTCGGAACTGGCAACAAAAATCCCATCCAGCCCGCGAGACTTCACTACTTACCTAGACCAAGCCTACCAAAATGATTTCCTATTTGAACCAACCACACCACAGGAAATAACGCAAGTTATATCGACACTAAAAAATGGATCTGCTGGAATAGACGGTATACAAATGTCTCTACTGAAACCCATATCACACTTGATTTCATTACCCTTAGCTCACCTTGTTAATCTCTCCTTTCGACAGGGTCAAGTTCCTAGCACTCTGAAAATCTCGAAAGTTACTCCCATTTTCAAAACTGGTGATAAAAAGCTGTTTGAAAACTACAGGCCTATCTCCGTTCTCCCATGTCTCAGCAAAATCTTTGAAAAGCTTGTTGCCATAAGAGTGACATCTTTTCTGGAAACGAATGATATTGTCAGCCCAAATCAATTCGGCTTCCGTGCAAATCACTCAACATCTTTAGATGTCCTATCTCTCTATGATAAACTAATATCGGCCAAAGAACCAAACAATACAGCATGACGACATTTCTGGACCTCTCTAAGGCGTTTGACACCGTGAATCACGATATCATGCTGCATAAATTGAATTACTACGGCTTCAGTGGTGTCTAAAATAAATGGTTCCAGAGCTACTTATCCTCGCGATTTCAATGTGTGTCATACAACAACGTCCTCTCGGCTTCTCTCCCAAATAACATCGGTGTTCCTCAGGGTTCCATCCTTGGCCCCATTTTGTTTTTGATATATATTAATGACATAAACAAGGCTGCTCCCAACGTAGAGATTACTCTATTTGCGGACGACACAAGTGTGCTTTAAACTGATACTGACCCTACGATTTTAACTAACCGTATGCATGACGAACTCCAAAATATACATGACTGGCTTTCGTGTAACCGACTCTCCCTAAACATTAAAAAAACTAAATATATGTTTGTTGCACCAGGCAGAAACTCCACAGTATTTATACCCAAACTTTTGATATCCGACTACGAAATCGAAAATGTAACCAGCTTTAAATTTCTTGGTGTCTATCTAAATAATAAATTAAACTGGCAAACGCACATTTCTGAACTTTCGTCCAAACTAGCCAGAAACATCGGCGTTATCAATAACATCAAATATCTCATCAACAAAAAGACTCTGATCACGCTTTATTATTCCTTGTTCTATTCGTATTTATCATATTGTAACATTATCTGGGGGAACACTTTTCCAGCCCACCTGAAGCCACTCGTCATGCTCCAAAAACGACTTATACGCATTGTATCTCAAACTGGAAAATATACACACACTGACCCATTATTTATTGAATTGAATATACTTCCATTTCCTAAAGTAAATAATTACATAATGTCTGTATTTACCCACAAATATTTCCACCAGCCTTACCTTTTACCCCTCAACTTCTGAAACTACTTCACAAAACTATCCGAGGTTCACTTCTACCCAACCCGACAAGTAGGCACCAACCTCTACAGAATCGCCTATCATTCTAACTTGTCATATTACTCAACAAAAACGAAAGGTCCACGAATATGGAACTCACTTCCCCACGACATTAAGTCCTGTCTATCAATGTCTGTTTTAAAACTCCGGTTGAAGTCGCACCTTGCTGTAAATTAATGCTAAACATAATATATCAATCCATACTTTACTACATATAGCTCAAACCTCCACCTTCGCACCCAAAAATAACTAATGATGTTAACATATCAGTACACTTATTAATTGATTGACTGCACGGTATATGTATTTCTACGGTTCTGTCATATAAAACTCTCGATGCAAGTGAAATCTTTTCTGACAGTTACTATCGGCAAATGCCAGGTACAAAGCAGAAACAGCTGTTAGTCAAGGATTATTTATACTATTATTATATTTAGTATGTGTGTTCTCTGGGATGATTATTCACCGCTTTTGTATATATCACGCTTTTTGCTCTTTCACCAACTTGTACAAACTACTTCGGGATAGAACAAGCCCCCTGGGGTTTTATTCCCGCCAAATGTATAGCCAGCACTTTTATATTTGTTTATGCTACTGTTAATCTTTACCCATTTGGTGAATAAACATTCAATTCAATTCAATTCAATTCATTATGTTCATTATCCATCGTCTGTGTGTGTGTGTGTACCGGTGCCACGTGCCTGGATGGACGGAGTGACGAATGATGTGGTGAAAGAACGGGAGGAGCGGTGTTGATGTGTGTGGAGAGAGTAGTGGATGGGTAATAATGTGAGGCGAAGGAGGTGGCTGTAGTAGAAAAGGATATTGTACTGGAGAAATTGATAGAGAAGGAGATCGATAGAGATGCAAATCTGTCCGTGGATAAGTTTTTGCGTTCTTTGTATGGTGAGGACAGTTTTTCTGTGGCGGAAGGAGACGGGCGTGATGACGAGAAAGTGGCTGTAGATGAGGCGATATTTAGGACAATTTTTTACTAAATCATGCAAATCTTGTTAACAGTATCTCAAAAATGTTAGATAGAAAAAGTGGATTTAGTAAAAGTTTAAGAGCTACAATAATTTCGGAACACTAATAATTTTAAAGCACAAATGCTCATCTTCCCAAACTTCAAATGCTTCCGGTCATGCGCGGAATTGAATGCCAGCGCACTATGGACACCACGCGAATAAACAAAAAGACGAGATTATATCGAATCTCGTCTTCGTTTTCTCGTCTTTTCGTTTTCTCGTTTTTTCGTCTTTTCGTTTTCTCGTTTTTTCGCCTTTTGATAGCACGAAAAAACGAGTTCGAGTCGAATCTCGTGTTTTCGTTTTTTCGTCTTTTGGTGACTCGAGAAAAAGAAAAAACGCGGCGAAAAGACGAGATTTCTAGCCCTCGTTTTCTCGTCTTTTCGCTTCGCATTCTCGTCTTTTGGCTTTGCAATGTCGTGTTTTCGTGCCGCGCGTTATGAAAACACGAGAAAACGAAAAGATAAGAAAAAGGCAAAATCTCGCGAAATTCGACACAATCTCGTGTTTTCGTTTTCTCGCGCCGCGCGTTATCAAAGGCGAAAAAACGAAAAGACGAGATTGGCCGCATCCGGCTTCCATAACTTTAGGAACTTGTATTTGTCTGTGGGGTCGTGTGAATTCTTATCATTACGCCGGTGTCGTTTTTCGACACTCTTTTAATGTTGCGTGTAGTTGCAAAAAAGAGGCAGTCAAGAATAATCAGTAATGTCAGAAATTAAGACGTGATGAGTTATTGTCAACCATTTGTCCCTGTTCCGTATATTGAAAAGACTTGATGCCGTGTTCCAAGGTATATAATTCATTGCGCCTTGAGTGTGACTGCTCGCCTGATTGTTCCTGCAAATAGCTAAACATGAACGTTCATGTTCACACGGTCCATAGTCGTGGGTTAAATACACAGAAATAAGACCACAACGTGTAGCACAAGTGGTCATGCTCGTCACGTTCGCATTTTGCCATCAATTTGGTCTGGCATATCATCAAGCTCGAGACAAATTGCAGCGAAGTCGATTGTAGAAAATAACCTTGTCGAACCCAGCTTGTGGAATAATGCGTTGTGGTGTTGATTTTAAATCGTCATCAATCGAAATCGAAAGCGGTAGCATATACTGCATATATTGCTCGCTGTGGGGTGTGACATCAGGATTTGTCAGCTCGAGACATGCGATATTCAACGGTTGCGGAGCACGAGTTGAATATTGCCTGTCGAGAGCTGACTAATCCTGATGTCACACGCTACAGCGTGCAATATGTGTTTTGTTATACCGACTGTTTTTTAAAGGTGTAATCAGCCTCAAAATGGATGGATTTTGTAAACACTCCCCTGTGCGTTTTTTCAGCAGAGGAGATTACCAAAGCATCATATGTATTATATTTGATGTTAGTGGGATCGTCATATACAACTAATGCAGAAATATCTTGTCAGAGAAAGAATGTGTGATGGTTACCCGAGAATAACTCCCTCGGACACTGGCGTGTGTATATCTATTGTCCAGGCCAGTCAGCTGCCCTTGATGACGTCAAATGCACAGCCGACTCTGTGCTATTTTGGTACGTTCTATATTTGAATGAACAGGTTTTTTCGACAGTAACGTTTTTGTAGGCCAGTCGTACAGAATTATTCGTTTCGGTCGAAATTCCATTTTTATCCCATTTTCAAACAATACAAAAGGATTAGTTATTACGCAATTAATGTTGCAAATCGAACTTGCCGTAGAATATCTGGTAGTATGACACAACGGGAACTTGACCCCGTCTCGGGCTGGTCATCATCGGCTACGGCTGTAGGCGCTTCGATGGTCTCATCGTTCGCAGATTTCATATAATAGTCCCTCAGTGTTGACTTCAAAGTCACTCCTGCGTTTTACCCACTCTAACTGTGAACCAGATATTTTTCTGGTCTGGCCTGAACGCGTATTCTTGTGACAACACTCAGACTTCGACTTGTTGAATGGTACATTACTGTTCATAGTGAGAGCTATAATGATTCTTAAATATAACGAGAACAGTTCAGGAAAATACACATGAAGTTTTCCTCGTTTTTCACACATGGGAAGTATTGCTGACCCATGAAACTAAACCCATTCAGTCACGGTGACTTGGACATGTTATGAGTGTGCTGCAATAAGGGTCGAGTTGTAGTAGTGAATGCAAAAATGTGTATACACAGTTATATCTATATTTTATTAACTGAATATCACTGACGATTGTTTCACATAACATAAATAAATCCAAATGTTAAATATTAGAAAGAAAGAATAAGAAAATAGGAAGAAAATTTTTCTGATCCAAATGTGAATCGAACTCATAGCTCAACAAACTGGTCACCACACTATTTTTGAAAGCGAGCAGCCTAACAACTGGACTACGACGACATCTACTTGAGAAGCATTTTTTACTTGCTCACATAACGTTTCTGGTAGAATACAAGCGAAGCATTTGCACATTTTTAATTTCAAACCAGAATGATATTTCAACCGATTGTAACACTAACCATTGTGATAATAAATACACACAAATTGTTTTGGTTTGAGGTGTCATATTTTATATATGAAGGGAAATCCCTTCAGAAAATGTCCCTAAAATGTCGAAAGAGCACATTCGACCGTTTTCAAACTTGAATAAATCCAGTTAAGAGCAATTGACAATCACCATTTCGCATGATATGAAACTTCAGCATTTTTACAGCACATAACAATAACTTTCACCCGTTTCACTTTCAAACGAAAATCATGTTCACTACCGTCACGTCCGAGGGAGTTATTCTCGGGTAACCATCACACATTCTTTGTAACTCGGCCCGCTTCGACGGCTTTTCTGTCTCGCCATTGAGTGTGTGTTGTACGCGGAGAGGAAAATGACGTCACTGCGTGAAGTATGAGTGACGTAGCGACGTTCGCGAATTTGAATGCTGCACAGCTGCAGCCATGGGATAACGTCATGGCTCGTGCCTACGGTTCGTTCAGCGGAAAGTGCCCCCCCTATATATTTTCTCTACCACTAAGGCTAGAGCGCTGAAACTTACCACACAGTATCTTTGGTTCAAGCTCTACCGGGAAATGTAAAAAAATCCAAGATAGCCACCATGATGACGTCACAGTGACGTCATCTTCTCGGAAGTCATTTTTTGCCTTTTTGGGGTCGATTTTTCGAAATTTTCATTTTTCTGATTTTTCTCTCGAAAAAAATCTAATAAAATATAGAATAATTAGTTTTGCATGAATAAAATACTTTCAAGGCCTTTTAGGCAAAGAAAATGTGAAGAAATGGAGAGAAAAGATTGAAAAACACGACTTTCGCGGATACCACATGGCCGCCATTTTGAATTTACCCATGATTCTCTGCCCGGGGGTATATGAAAATAGGCTCAAAATGACCCCAATAAGATAAGCTTAAAAGTCACTCAGTTTCAGCCTTCTCGGTCTTGTCGTTTCGGAGTAGCAGAGAAAAGTTCACTAGGGGGCACTTCCCCCCCCCCCCGAGGCCAGGTAGGGTTAAGCAATCGAATGTTGGAGTGCGAGCTGTCCCCAGCAACGGCGTTTCGCCGCGCTTGGACGGGAGACTATTGCGCTCGAAAGTGTTCGCTATTTCCCGAGATCGTGTGGATCCAGATGGTTGGTTATTTCTTGTGTTATACATTTCATATCGGGAATTCCATGTGGCTATGTTAAAACCAGTCAGGATAAACAATTCTGGTATGATGTAAAACATCATGCGATATATGTGTCCATCATATGTAGGACCCTCTAGACTATTATTTTCCAGACAAGGCTAGCTAGCAGTGCAAAAATTGTAACCATCTTGCTTGTTGATAGCTCTTAACCGCTTCCTCCAAGGCAATGGTTTCTAGAATATGGCTTTATACTTTCGTCGTCGCAGTAGACATGATAGACACACCATTAGCTGTATATTGGAAGTAGCATAAGACTGGAGTTACATAATCAATTATTATCTCCGAAAACAACTATTGTGTAAATGCTGCACAGTTTCTACTAGGCAGCATATGGAATTTAAGAACATGGTAAACTCTATTGGTACTCAACAACGGCTTTATGGGAATGATCTTGCGAATATTGAGTCAGGACGCATTTATAGAAGACTTCCCGGGCCTAAAGCCGGACATAATGCTTATAAATCTTGGGATTTAACAATAGACCTCACAGTTCATCCAGAATTGAGGCATCGAAAATGACAAACGATAGATGTTGCCTGTGATATCCACTTTGTCGCACGAAGAGATCAAGCCCCGTCGCTCTCTATATATGCTGCTCTACCATTCCAACACAAAATATCTCCTTGAAAATCTTATACGGTAATTTTTTATATTTTGCTCAACGCAATCGATCATCCAGTGGGAAGAACGACAGTCAGTACAGACATTTAAATGTCGCCTGAATAATTTATTGTTACCCTTTAACTAGTACGTGCTATCATCAATTCTTCATGTTGATGTACTATCGAGGAGAACATGACTATCTCACTATTATTAGCTTTACGGAATCCTGTAGTCTGAGCGAACTCAGAACGTCCAAACTTCAAATTTCGGATAAGACACCAGCTAATATGCACACTGGATATTTCAAGTGTTATATTGCTATATCTAGAAAAAAATGCTATATCTGAAGATAACGGTTAAAAATGTCCTCTATAAAGGTCACGCAAATTATCAAATACATTGGAGACTGTAACTGGGGGATTTTCGGTGTAGCTATTGAAGGGAACGGATGTGTTTTCGTTGAGTACTACTGTAATTACCTATCTCTTGATTGAAATTATAGTTGAAGGGGAGCTTCCCATACGGTTTTCGCCCATCAACACAATGCTCTATTTGGATTTCTTCATACATTTCTTTGTTCAATATATGTCGTTACGAGCACTCTATTTTGAAATAAATAACAAAAAGGGATAGTGGAGAGATATCATAAGAAAGAAATTAAGTATCGCTTCTAATTAGTATGGAAGGTGTAGATATGGAAATCTTTGAAACTGTGAAGTCGGCTGCAATGATGCGAGAAACATTGCTACATGTATATGCGGCAAGGCCTTGAACGTGGACGTCTTGCAGCTTTTGGACACACGGCAGAGGCTTATGGCGGATTCACTTCTCATGAGGCGAAAACAAAGGTTATTCAGCTTGGTGACAGAAATGATGTGTGACACTTGATGTGTATAAATTGTGTTTATTGATAGACTCAGACCCGGCTGAGGACATTCCCTACAAGACCAAAATTACTGGTAAAAAATAGTTTGTGTTCTCCGTCCGATCGTCCGTGAAATGTTTTGAATGTTCAGATCTGGATCAGGTGCGCCCAATATCCGTCTGTATACTGTTGAAATTGTCATTGTGTTCATTATCCATCGTCTGTGTGTGTGTGTGTACCGGTGCCACGTCTAACTGCGGCTTCCAGGCCTACTTTTAAGAAAGTGCCTGGATGAACGAGGTGATTAATTATGCGGTGGAAGAACGGGAGGAGCGGTGTTGATGTGTGTGTAGAGAGTAGTGGATGAGTAATAATGTGAGGCGAAGGAGGTGGCTGTAGTAGAAAAGGAAATTGTACTGGAGAAAGAGAGAGAGAAGGAGACCGATAGAGATGCCAATCTGTCCGTGGATAAGTTTTTGCGTTCTTTGCGTGGTGAGGACAGTTTTTTCTGTGGAGGAAGGACAGGTGCGTGATGACGAGAAAGTGGCTGTAGATGAGGCGATATTTAGGGTGGTGGCACATTGTGATTGTACAGCAGAGGATAGATAAAGCCGTGAAGGAACTGAAGAGAGAAAAGGAGGAAAGGGACAGGGTGACCAAGATAGAGGAGACAAGGAGAAAGATGAGGAGAAAGAAAGAAGTCAAGGAGAAAGGAGGGAAAAAATCTTCTCCGTCTCCTGAATAAGGCTGTCGATATAACAATCTCTGATATCAAAGTGTTGTTTTGTGGTATATTTCAGTAATGTAAACGTTAAAAGATATATTTGTACTGTCATAATTTAAATTTTGCGGTTATGTTTAAATATATATGTGAGTATTTTTTTTTCTTTCTTACAATGTAATGTAACTAATTATTCTATTACTTGCTTTAAATTAAATAGAAATTTGAGCAACTTAATAATTTAATTAATATACAAATTCGTTACTTTTCAAGTGTAATAAACCAATGGAAAGTTTGACTGCGATATTTTAAAGTCGAATGTTTCAAATATCTTAACATTAATGGTACATGTGTATATATGTATATATAATGTAGATAATTCCCCTTGCTGAAATATTTGAAAAATATAAATATTGGCAAATTTTATTTGATTAATGATCAATTATTGGAAAGTTTGTTATATCAAATTGATCTTAAGTATAAGAGTGCTGCATACTCAGTTTAAAATGTTAGTCTGAGGTCTTATGAAATCGAAATTTATTAAGTCGTATAATTTAGTTTCTGTATAATCGTTTCATTTTGTATTTGTATAGATTTGGTCAATTAAATGTATAGTGCTGGATTGACGCTGGATTGACTTGCTGTTGGTGTGTTGGAAGAGTTAAAACTCTATATATGATGGACATTGGACAGTTGTAAAAAACGATCATCCCTAGGGAAGAGTAAAATTATCAATAATTTAATTCTCACTCGAGGTACAGTGGGAAATATTTCGATTGGATCGACATGGAATAAAGTGGAATAACGCTGAGACCGTAATCTATAGGTCATTTCCTGTCAGTATCAATCCAAATATTTCTTCTTGAAACAAACCAGGAAATTCATAATAGACAGTGGATATCTATTAATGAATAACGGATCAGACGATCAAATTTCCGGCACAATATCATGTAGATCAGCCTGCCATGGAACAATCCAAAGAAACGCCGACTCTCGACTGTAATAAAGTCGCTATGGGGCAAGTTTCTTAGCAAATTAGCTAAAATAACTTTGGAAGATGTAGGTGTTCATCTCGCTGAGATAGTAGCAGACAGATTGCAGACGATTGCTTTCCTCCGAGAACAATCGCTTCAATTACACTTACTACCAGGGGAACAATAACAGTGATGTAGTACGGGCTCAACCTTTATTTATTGAGTCGAATGCGTGCTCAGCCTTCCTATGTTGCGTTAATTTTAACATTCTCCCATCTGACCGCAATTGTAACTACATATCAAGGCCGTGATCTCCAACTTCTTCTACCGAGCTTGATAACATCTCCTGTCTTGTCGCAGTTTCTCATTGTTATTGAAATGTACCATTAGATGCGGACTTATATCGCTCTTGCGCCGTTACGCGACAGAGCTGCCTGTTTATTATTGTAAAATAGTGGTTGACCTGCGAACAAGGAGCGAACAGCTGTACTTACGCCTGTTGTCGTCATATTGAACCTTTCCAATATGATCTGATAGTCAGATTAAATGGGTGACTTTCGCGGTCCGGGAAGAATAAGATTGCCAAATTGTTACAGCTATCCGCTTAGTTATCGCTCCGATATGAAGAGAATTTCATCTTCCAGTTGTGTCAAGAATTCACAACTTAGCATTTGCCTGTTTGGGTGGTGGAGATCGATCAGATACGTGCACTCATCAGCATAATTTCTAGACTTGATCAGTAACTGAGGATAGTGTAGGCTCTATATTTATCAAAGAATCATCCCATTGCGTTCAATATTCAGTAGCTGTGGTCGCCCCACTGGTAAATCCTCAATTCAATTAAATGTTCCGCAGAGAAAAACCTTATTAGGCCGTCATACGGAAATTGTGAGCCTACATTATGATGATGAAATTCGAGAAAGCGAAGGAAATCTCATCTTCATTGTATCAAGCCAATTTCTACGTTCCCACTTCAAACTTCCCTTGATAAATCTGGCCCCCTTCAATGTTCAAAGAACTTACAAATAGACAAGAGACGTCACTGACCTCGAAATCATTTGAATTTCGAAATGTGTCATAGAAGAGCGTTATTGATTGGCTGACCTATATATTGGGCCAAAACAACAGCCATATTAAGAGGAATGACACCACTACTTGAGGATGATGTCACTCTACACACAATCGGCGTGTAGGTTCTGATTGATTCGTCTCTCGTTCGTAGGTGAAATTTACACCTCTGATTTTGAACACTGAATGTGGTCAGATAAATCAAGGCAGGTTGGAAGTGGGAACGTAGCAATTGTCTTGATATAATGAAGATGAGGATATCCAAGACTATGCTCTGATATTCATCAAACTCTCTGCCCCAAAATATGATTTTGTCCTTTTATATATTTGCTAAAGCTGAAGAAAAGCTGGTGCAAAATCCATTGATATAAGGCCTGTCGATTTCTTTGAAGAAATCTCACAGAAATTAATTGATATTGCTGAATTATATGCAGACAATTTCAGATGACTGACTTTCGTACGGTAATATCAGCATCTCTATGAAGGCTTTGCGCTTCAATGGCATTAAACTTCTCTACCAAACGACAATTATAATAATTATAAGCTGTGTCTTTGGAAACCGAAGGGAGTCCTCATGACTGACTGAACCTCAAAAGAGCGAAAATAATCGCCTTGTCTTGCATGGAAGGCAGTCATAAAAGTGCGTATTGACCGGACGTCAGTCAAAGAAAGGTCCACGGGGATCTGGAAGTCGCCAAATCGTCGATATCATTATATGACCGGTTTTCCTAGCCTATCGATATCCATTTCTGTGAACACTGCTGGTTTGTACAGAAGTTTTGAGGGCCACTTTCTCTTTCGTGTTAGAGAAGCGACCAGCGTGCTAGTTTCAGACAGCTTAAATTGTGCCTTAACCGTATTGTGTGCATACCACCCTGTCTTTGTATTTGCATTTGCATGTTAGTACTGTGTATTTTTAGACACTACAGTATACCCTGACAAAAATGATCAATATATAAATCAGATGGCAATTCCCCACTTCAGTAGGAACTACCAAATCTGGACCATCATAAAGCAGAGTACGGCGCATCACGTTGGGCACACCGGTTCTCGTCGGATCACCGAAGTTAAGCAGCGTTGAGCTCGGTCAAAACTTGGATGGGTGACCGGGTGCTGTACTGGCTGGGCTGATCAGTGTCCAGAATAATAGGAACTGTGGACACTCTCGTGTTCTGGCACATGTAGGCACCGTCGTGATATGACTGAAACAATGTTGAAAACGACGTTAAATCCTACTCACTCACTCACTCACCCCATCATAAAGCAGATAACATAATTGTAAAATATTATGAAGAAATTCATTCAGAAAGGAATCATTTGGAATATTTCTCTTCCGACCACTCATACCGATATATCATTACTATATTGGATACATGTACTTTGTCTTCCATCCAATAATTCCGCGGAATTATGTTTCTTTTTGCAAGATTATTTTTCTTTCGACGGAGAAAGTTTCCCCAGATTATGTTTCTTCTGTCGAGTCCAAAGGTCACAACTTAATGGACAGCTATGTAGATAGGAATGGCACAAATATTCAGTATGGTGGTGGATAATGACTGGTTGTCAGATCTGACATCTTTATTCCCATCATCCAGCAATGTTTTAACAACATAGTTCAAGGGTTATTCATTGAATCGTGCAATATAAATTGGCCTGAAGCAAGGTCCAGTTACTGGAGGAGCATGTCATTATCATCTTGAAAAATCACAACCTATATGATATTTTATTTGAAAAACGACATTCTTTGACATATTTGCCGGGCACAAATATCGATGGAAATTCGTCGAGGGAGAGGCATTAATTGTAATTGTATCCTATTTGTTGGATAAGCGCTCTAAAACACTCGACCATCTCACAAAGTGGAAGCTGAGGTGATCAAATGGTTTAGACTGCTTGCCTTTACAACTGACGATTTTGTGTAGGCAACAGAATCCACAGAAGGCGAAGAAAAACACCTATTGCGCAGAGGACAAATATTGAGTTTGTTGTTCCCTTTGAAATTACATGAGATTACCGAATCATATTTATATTACTTGTTTCATAGATACACGTAGCTGGTTATTACAGAGTAGGTCAACGTAATACCAGATTTCATTTAAATGCTTCACGCTGCACGAAATGGTCAATATAAACCTGGACTCCCCATATAATTGAAGTTAATCCTTAGACAATAGATTTTCTCGAACAACAGCGGCATGTGCATTGACGCGACTTGAATTTGCGGTTTGTGCCTTTGTTCACTTTTGTCTAGATCATGGAGCAAATTTCTATCCATTGACAACCAGTAAAATATGGTAAATATGCATCAAAATACCCAACTTGTCCAAGAAAGGACCATCATGCTTACAAATTGATGGTAATTTTTGGAACTTTAAGTTAAAAATAGTCCAGTTATCATTGACATTTTAATATTTCCTAGGCTGTAATCTTATGAAGTAGAGCAATAGTATGAATCGTAAATTCATGCAGGGAATCATGCGTCAGTGCACCTGCCTCTGCTTTCGGAGCAAATCTAATGTCTAAGGATTAATAAATTATATCTGGAGTCCGGGATTATTATGCTATGTCTATGGAAACTGAACAGTTGCACTCTTGGCTGCCTTGTGCTCCAATTGCCCAGGTAATCGCCTTATCTTGGTAATCGCCTTATCTGGCATGGAGGAAATATGTAGACGTGTGTCAGGCAAACGAAAGCCCACGGAGAACGGAACGGTCCCATTTTTAAATGATGAATAGTCTGCTGGGTTTCCAAGTTCATTACATTTCTACACTATCCTCGGATGCATCTTAATAAATAATTTTGAAATAGACTACCTTTCTTTCTCCGCTAAACAGGCCATCAATGTGTTAGATACATATGTCACGAGACTGATTCGTGTGAAATTGTGCAGAATCACAATTGTCTTAACAACAGCCTTGGGAGTTCATATTTGCCAGAATTTACTTGACAATTATTATTTTGAAAAATAAATTAGCTTTGAAAAAGTTGGAAGTATCTCCAACGAAACGTCAGCTCCACAGCAATAAAGAAGTTGTTACCCATAGAATAGCCTTGTGTAATTATTATTTATATCGTCTAATGTATGGTCAGTTCAGTTTTTTCTATTCTATTTCATCAGTTTCTTTTCATTGTTTTCGTGCCGTACTCGAAATTAACTTTGACACTTTTACGTTAGCTTTTGGGCTTAACACTGTAGAAGCTTGTTGAGACACAATAATATTCTACAGAACTAGTTGCAAGATTTACTATCAAAACACCTGAATCTACCACTACCCGAATATGTTGTTGTTAATGTTTAGTCATAAGTGGTTTACCATTATGCGATTTTTTATTATGAAGGGGGCTGAATATGCAATATTTACATACTGTTTTCGGCGATTTCTTGTTTTCTTAGTTTTCACACAACTATATATCAATGTCCATTTTTCCTTATTCGGACTTCTCACGGAATGTGACTAAATGACCCAAGTAAACAATTCTCATTGATGCAATTATTTTTTACATAAGATTCAATATGCTTAGAATGACGTGATGGCCTTCTTTCAGTGTCGAAATCCTTCGTCTGGGAGGGGAAAAGTTGGCGCAAAATACATTATAGATATTTCAACTAAGGGAGGTAACTCCTGTAATCGATATTTGTTCTGTGTTACTGTTTTCAGTAACTTGTAAAATAAATTTCAGAGCTTTGTTACTTAATAACCCATGACTGTTTGCTGAAACATTGATAGATTGAATATATGTGTCAGGTCTGACAACCAGTCATCGACCACAACACTGAATAATTGTACCATGCTTACTTATATGGCTATCAATTCAATTGTGACATTAGACTCGACAAAAAAAACACAAATAATCCCGCAAAATAAAACATAGTATCGCTAACTTTTGGATGGAGGATAAAGTAGGGTGTTCATGTATCCAATACAGTTATGATATATATATATGTATTAGTGGTCGGGAATGGAGTCGAAATGAGCTGTTCCTTGTTGAATGGTTTTCTTCATAATGTTTTGCAATTATGGGATTTACTGTATATTTTTTATTGCCGTCAATTTGGAAGTTTCTGCTGATGTAGGGAAATGTCATCCGATTCACATATTGCCCGTTTTTGTCAGGATACTGTAATGTCTAAAAATATACAGTGCTATATTCAAAGTTAACGACCTCAATCGTTGAAACTAGCACGCTTATCGCTTCTGTAACATGAAATAAAATGTGGCCTTCAACAAATTTTGATTTACGTACACTCCAGCGGTGTTTGCATCGATGTATATCAATAGGCTATGGCGCATTCCAGATTCCCGAGAACCTATCTGTGCTTGACGTCCACATTTTTAGATTTCCTTCCATACAAGATACGACGATTATCTTCGCCCATTTGAGAGTCAGTCAGTCATGATTACCTCTCCTCCGGTTTCAAAGACAGAGCACATAATTATTATAACTGTCATTTGGTGGAGAGGTTTTATGTCACTCAAGGCACAAAGCATTCATGAAAAAGCTGATATTATCGCAAGAAACTCAGCCTTCTGAATATCGTCTGCATACAATTCAGCAATATCAATTCATTTTGTCTGTGAGATTC
The DNA here is from genome assembly GCA_036873755.1 of Hanleya hanleyi. Classification (NCBI taxonomy): domain Eukaryota; kingdom Metazoa; phylum Mollusca; class Polyplacophora; order Lepidopleurida; family Hanleyidae; genus Hanleya; species Hanleya hanleyi. The sequence goes on from JAVTVY010020369.1 coordinate 46,908, forward strand.
GGTCATCAAATGAAGCGACAGGCCGGATATCGATCAACTTTGGACCACTTTTTCTTCAGCTCTGATTTATTTGCATATAGAACAGTTGTGGTTATGCTTTACACCATCTGGACAGGACAAATCATACTTTGGAGCACAGATTTTACTGAATCACAGGCGAGCATATGCTCAGATTTCTTTCGCCTCCTTTATGGTGTGAGTTTTTTACCGTAATAACGTAGGCTCACTTTCCCCTTATGAAATTATTCCCCAGATTGCCTCTTGGGACTAATTACTTGAACTGTGGATAGATCAGTGAGATAACCGCAGTTTACTGAATGTTGGAGTTAACGCTTGTTGTGACAATCATTATAGGATAATTCCTTAATAAAACAATTCTCGACATTATGTCGTGGAGTGGCTAACTCGAACCTCGCCATCCAAACAGGCAAATGTAAAGTTGTGGATTCTTGAAACAACTGGAAGATAACTGAGGGGATATTATATGTCTTGATTTATCAACATGGTTTAATGTGCTCATTGATTGCTGTCCTTTTTTGACTCTGTATGTCGGTGATGATTAGCCTCAGTGATAATGTTTTAAATATGTTTAGAAAACGGACTGAAAATAAAATTTGAAATGAAATCAAATGAAATGAAATAGCAAATGTTGAACGCTACAATAAAAATAGGATTTCGAACATTTGCTAACCTGGTTCTCGCCGACCTTAAAAGTCAGTTCACGTAATCCGACTATCAAGTAACATTGGAAAAGTTCAACTTCACAGCAAAAGCCGTAAATACTGCTGATCGCTCGGTATTCGCATGCCGACCACTATTTTGCAATTTCGCTTAATTATAACGCAACCCCGTCGTGTGACGGAGCAAGTACGATATTAGTCCGCTTTTAATGACATATCTCAATAACAATGAGAAATTGCAACATGACAGGAGATGTAATCGATCGTGGCAGAGGAAGTTGGATGTCACGGCCTCGATATGCGATTAGATGGCTGAAGTTTGCAATTAAATAAATACAACATAGGAACACGCCTTCGACTCTATAAATAAAGGGTAATCAGGTACTAAATCACCGTTATTTTCCCCTAGCTGCAACCCCCAAGTGGGTGCGCAGCATCAGTATTGTACCATGTCTGTTGCCACGAGGGGAAGATTACTCGCTCACTCAACCCTGGTTGCAAGTGTAATTTAAAATGAATGATCTCGGAGGAAAGGCAATCGTATGATGATTATCTCTGGGAACCGACACGCGAAGTCAGAATGCGAAGTCGCGAAGGCAGGATTCGATGCGAAGTCGCGAAACCAGGATGCGAAGTCACGAATGCAGGATGCGAAATCGCGAGGTCAGGATGTGAAGGCAGGAGGCGAATTCGCGTAACCAGCATGCGGAGTCAGGCTGCGAAGTAAGGATGCCGCAAAACATGGCACCAAATCGCCAGCATAAACGCACGCACTCTAAACCACTCGACCATCTCAGCTAGTGGGCGCTGAGGTGAACAAGATGGTTTAGAGTGCTGGTCTTTACTGCAGACGTTTTGTTGTAGGCCACAAAACGCTCAGAATGCGACGAAAAATGCCTATTGCGCAGAGGACAAATATTGAGTTTGTCCTTCCCTTTGAAATTACATGAGATTGCTGAATAACATTTTTGTTATTGCTGTGCTCATTGACAAGTGGTTTAGAGTGTTGTTCTTTACTACTGACGATTTGTTGTGGGCAACAGAACGCACGGAAGGCGAAAGAAAAACATCTACTGCGCAGAGGATAAAGATTGATCTTGTCCTTCCCTTTTAAATTGCATGAAATCGCTGTATAATGTTTATATTATACTATTCGTACATACACTTAGCTGACTATGGTATAGTAGGTCATTATAATACCATATTTGATTTAGCATATTCATGCTTCAGTTTCATTAAACATCTACATCAAATGATCAATATGTCCCTGGACACCTCATATAATTGAAGTTAATCAGTAGACTGGAGATGTACCTCGATATTTGCGACATGTGCATTTGTACGTGACTCCCTGCATCAATTTGGGCAGATTTTTGGCTAATGATAATTGGTGTAAATATGGTAAATATGCATCAGTTTATCCTACCACTAAAGAAAGGATCGTTATGCTTACATTGATGATAATATTGGCAACTTCCGTTCGAAAATGTCCCAGCTATCATTGATTTAAAATATTACCTATGCACCAGACAGAGGAAGAGAGCGAATGTACGACCCGCAAATTCATGCCGTCAGTCATAGATCAATGCACCCGTCGTGGAATTAGGGAAAATCTAGTGTCTAAAGATTAGTTTTTAATTATATGGGAGACCCGGATGAATATGCTATGGCTTTGGAAACGGAAGGGTTGCACTCTTTATTGACTTGCTCTCCAATTGCCCAGGTAATCCTCCTATCCTGCAAAGGAAATGTATTGACCAGATGCCGGGCAAACGAAAGTCCCCGGGGAAAAGAACGGTCATAATTGGCGTGATGCATAACTATTCTGTTGGTTTTCCTTGCTCATAAGTATTCTACACTGTGCACCTAAATCAATAATTTTAAAAGGCTATGTTTCCTTCCCCACAGAAGAAGACATCAGTTGGATAGATGTTGGATACATATGCCACAAGAGTGATTCGTGTGAAATTGTGCAGAACCATTACCATCTTAACAACAGTCTCGGAATTTCGCATTGCCACGAGTTGCTTGAAAATTGTGCTTTATGTCGCGCTATGTATGGTCAGCTTAGTATTTTTCCTATGGCATCAGATTCTTTTCAGTGTTTTCGTATCGTAGTCGAGATTAATTTCACCTACTGGTTTTGCATTTCTGTGAATTTGCATTTCTGTGAATTTTCTATTATAAAGTGAGCTGAATATGTAACATGTACGTACTTTTTCGGCGATTACCTCCCTATCTTAGTTTTCGCACAACTAGACAAGTTAAGGTGTGTATATTTATATACATTTCCGTTCTTCATTATCCAAAATTCTCACGAAATGTGACATGACCTAATTAAACAACTTTAGGTGGTGTTGACTTATGTTCTGCATATTATTCAGTATCCTTAGAATCACGTTGAATCACGTGGTCTTGTCAGAAGTTACAAGGCCGCAATTAGGATATTAAATCTGCGAGTCGTTACCTTAAAAGAACGACCCATTCGAGTTCTGGGGAGAACTGAAATTCTAGTCCTGCTGTATGAATCGTGTTTGGTACTAAAAAAAAACACGGTACCGAAATTCATTTTGAAGGTTTAATCAATTTTCATCTGTCGGAAGATATCTGCGGTTAAAGTTCAAATAAAAAAAATATTTATTTCGTTGCCGGAATCTATCAGATTTCATTAACAAGTACTGCATAACAACTCAACCAAAGGCTTGAACGTCTACCACAATGCGATCCATAATTTGCATTGAGCCCATAAATCTGAATAACTGGTAATCGTCTTTGTGTCGTTTTTCTTGCTTTAAAGAGATCTCGTGTTGAAACAAGAGGGAGTTAGCCAATTTCTGATTTCCGTTCTGGAATTACAGGTAAGGCCGGAATCTTCCACACGACGCTGACAATGGGAACTCCTTATGCAATATTCCAGCTAGGAACTACACACCTGGAGCGGAGTATCATCAAGTAGCAGCATCTTAAGCAGAGGCGAGGTATGTGAGCATAGTCTCATGGATGTTAATTACCAAGGAGCTGTAGAGATCACGACAAGCTGATGAAAACATGACTACTTAATACATATGATCAGTGTTCCACACCTATCCAGACCGCAGGTTCATGACTTGCTATATATTTAAGATCGAATTAATTAGAGTAGGAAAACCTTAAATACATTACATTATCCATGAGACTGGGACAATTGAAGACAGGATTTAATATAGGCTCTGTCTGTTCTACAAACCCTGTTTCTATTTATATTTTCAGAGAACTAAACTACTGTTTAAACTAGCGGAGCAATACAGGCTGCACATATCCAATGTCAACTATAGAATCAAATTCCAATTGATCGCCACTTCCGTTTCATTCATGTCACGTTTTTGGTCGAGTTAACCAATCAACTGATAGAACTGGCACTTCCGTTTCATCATCTGCTCCTATAGCACAAATCTCGCATTGAAGTTGTTATTTGCCAGTGATAGTTAAATTGTTTCGCATAAACAAAGAATACACGTAATATAAAGCATACAAAGTAAATCTTGGTAATTTCAACTAAGGGAGATAACGCCTGTAATAGATTTTCATTGAGTTATTGTTTTAGCAACTTCTAAAATTAATTTCAGATCATTTTACTGTTTTTCATTAGATCAATTCTGATGCGATCGGAAGCAGTCACTAATTTTCAAAATTGATTTTTTTTTTGGTATAATGTCGATCTGGTAGCTCGTTATCAAAAAGAGTAACGTCCCTCAAATTTGTACCTGACTGGATTGATATGACAAGTTACAAAGCTGTAACTGGGATGCTAAATTTGAAATCGGGGCTCAAAAATAACGGTACTAAATTCAATTTGAAGGTGTAATCAATTTCGGAATTCCTCCAATGTTCAAAATTATGAACGCGTTTTAATTTTTATCACGGTCACTATCACGTTCCAAAGACAATAGTGTACAACAGTTCAATCCAAGGCTTCCACGTCTACCACAGTGCGATCCATTACGGTAATAAATTTGATCAGCATCGAGAAGTTTAGCCACATATCTCGGAGTCGTCTGTTCTCGAAGGAGATCCCGTGTTTATAGAAGGGGAAGTTAACACATTTCTCCAACATCGCCTGGCCAATTTCCGATTTCTTCTTCTGAGTTACAGACAAGGTCCAAATCGTTCAGACAACGCTGACAATGGAAACTCCTTATTCAATATTTCAGCCAAAAACCACACAATTGGAGCGGAGTCTCACACACCAAGTAGCAGCATGTAAAGCAGAGGTGATATGTGTGAATGTAGACTCATTAATGTGAATTAGCATGGAGCTGTAGAGATCGTGACAAGATGATATTTGAAAACGTTACTACTCAATACATGTGATCAGTGTTCCACTCGTTCATGCCTTGCTATATATTTCAGATTGAATTAATTAGAGTTGGAAAATCTTAAACACACCATCCATATTACTGGGGCAATTCGATAGAGGGTTTAATATAGGCTCTGCCTGCTCGCCAATTCCCGTTTCTATTTATGTTTGTAATGGAACTAAACTATTGTTTAAACTGCTGGTGCAGGACAGACCGCCCATATCCGATGTCAACTATAAAATCAACTTCTGTGAGATCGCCACTTCCGCTCCATTCATATCACTTTTTTGGTCGGATTAACCAATCAACTGATAGAACTGGCACTTTCGTTCCATCATCTGCTCCTATAATGCAAATCTCGTATTGAAGTTTTTATTTCCTAGTCATATTTAAATTGCTTCACAGAAACCAAGAATTCACACGAAACAATATTCGGATAATAACAGTCGGACCACCTGCTTTTCGTTGAACACCACAGACGAAATACGAAAGCTTCATCCTTCTGTGTTGAATATCTTTATGGCAGCCAAATTTGATATATTTTATCAAACCTGAAACGAATTTTGTTGAACGATTTTGATGAAAGATATCTACCGGTTCATTATAATGCTGCTGGCACCACCGAAAGATGGTACAATACATTGTACCTGGGTTCACTATAATTTGTACTGTACAAATACATTTGGGTACTAGCAGTGATGGTTGTATGTTAGCATGTTGACTCGTCAAGGAAATAATTGTAGTACAACTGTGAGTTATCTTATTTTTCTGATGTAAAACAACAATTGTGCAAGGGAACCTAAATATTGCACACATCATAATACATCCGAGGAATGCCCATCTAATAACGTTCAGTTTTGGGTGGGGAAACAGTAATTGAAGTGCCAGCTAGGTTTCCCTGCACGATAAGCATGAAATCGAAAGAGGATTCCAGAAACGGGCTTGTCAAAGACATTACCACGTGGATCTGAAAAGTTAATTAGTTTCTTCTGCTCTTATTCAGCTTCTTTTGTATGGATAATTTAGAAAGAAAGAATAAAAGATGGGAATTTTAATAACGTCTTAATGGGCCGTATTCGAGTGGCGATTGATATTTCCTGTTGATGGGAGTATCTGGATTGATCCCTGACCAGACAGAGAACAGTAAGCGAATAATGCTCAACGTTACATCACAAAGAGATCATTGTATTGATTAATGTCTACTAGTAACATCGGGATGGAAACAGCACAGAATCCATGATAATCACACTTTCTTTAGCCATGCTGAGAGGGAGGAGAGAATAACATCAGCTTATGAAGTAGACATATCTTATCCGACGTTCAGTCCGCAGTCCTCGACCTGACGGCGTATAACTGACTGCAATAAATGTTCCTGTGTTCCTCCGGGGAAAGCACGGCTGAGATACCAAGGCTATGTCTTGGAATCATATTCTTGTCTGAATGTGAGGTGCCGAGGGAGGCTTTCCTTTGGAGTCATATGTATTTTAGTCGCCGGACGTCTTCAATTTTTTCCCACCACTTACATATCTCAATAATATGGTAAGTGTGAGCCCTCGTTATATCACTCATTGTTTTTTACCATATTGAAGCCAATAAAATATACTTCTAAGAAAGCTAAGATGTTTTGTGATTCGCTCATTCTGTGTTCAATACATGATGGCGTCTGTCTGGATAGCACAAACGGCCGTATGACTACAACCAACAACATTCAAAAGCTGAAGTAGCACTGTTGATAAAGATTCAGTTAGTCTGTTCGCCTGAAACAAGGTCTCACCAAATTACTTGACCTGAGTGAATACGTACATGCAGGTAGTTGTCGCTGATATGGTAGTCTACATGTGGGTCTATGTAATATTAGATTATGTTCTAAGGGAGCTGGGGGGTTTGGTGTCAGGTCACATCCAAAGTTATTTCCCTCATATGGTGACAGCCAGTTTGGTTGGTGGAGGAAGCCGGAGTACCCAGAGAGAACCACCGCCCGTCGGCAGGTAACTGGCAAACTTTCACACATGCACCATCGGGACTCTGGCCGCTTTTATGTTCAAAGGATTAAACCTAAATCATTACACAAATTCTTCACCAAATGGTGAAAACAATTTAGTACGATATGTCTTGAAATGTCGAAATGTGTGAAATTGTTCCGAAACAGAGATGTCGAAACAGCTGTGTCTACTGACTTTGAATTCACCATTGCAGTCAATAAATACTGAGCTGTCGAAACAGTGTGTCTTTTGACTTTTAAATGTCGAAATGTAGTGCATCAAAATATATATAAACTGGTTTATGTCTCTCTGATTGATGTGTGTGGTTATTAACAGCATGATTGATGTGTTTGCTAACATTAACAGCATGATTGATGTGTTTGCTAACATTAACAGCATGATTGATGTGTTTGCTAATATTAACAGCATGATTGATGCGTTTGATTCTTTACAGTATGATTGATTTGTTTAGTTATTAACAGTATCCTTCGTATTGTCGTGATAATTCCTTATAGGCGTTGATGACGTAGTATAATTGTCGACGACTGATGACAAGGACAGTCGTGATCTAACAGGAGTAGCAATGGAACAAACGACTGTCTTGACGTACAGTTTTGGGTGACTCGAATTGCAATGTACTCAATTGCACATGTACGATACAAGAAAAATCGGAAACCTGCCGGTTTCGGACAAGGGTCTGTCATTACCACATCGACCAAAAAGCATAATAAACTCGTTCTCTTTAAACATGAGGGAAAAAGGGAGTTCGTCCGATGATACAAATGGGAATATTCACAACGCCTCCGTGGATCATCCTCGAGGGACTATTTCGATTCCCTTTCGATATCTTGTGTGAGTCATGAGCCTGGGTCAGTAACTCAGACTCACCATTACATAAGGAAGTCATTTTTTTGTGTGGATGATGTTATTGTTCCACGTGGGTGGTTATAATAACCAAGGGTAGGAGCAACAAATAATCCGGACAGACAAGGCCTCTCTAATCAGCCTGGAGAAAGGGAAGTGCCAGATTTGTTATTCAGAAGACAGCCTTCGCCCTGTTGTCATATACCAATGCCAATCCATTAGTTCCTCTGAATCAATCGAGAATATCACATGTGGGAAGACTTACAACGGACTTCCCGGTCAGTAATTTTATTTAATTTTAAGGGACTTCAGTAATTAAATAAATCACCCTATCTTGAAAGGGAAGACACTGCTGATGTACGTTTTGGTCAGACATCAGGGAAACGAGATCAATATTTGGTCGGTTTGCCTGGCTCATTTGTATGTCGCACATTTGTGCACCACAAATGCTACGTTGTCCTGTGCTAAGGTAGCGATGAGTGTGTTAGGTACACATATGCCACGGGACTGCGTGATGTGGAATTTTGTTGAAGCGGTGCTGTCTAAACAGCAGTTCACATCAGTTTGCTTTTACCACAACTTACTTAAAAGAAGATAATGTTAAACTGTATTTGTCGCCTTATTATTAGTCGGTTTAGTGTCTTCGTATTCCACATGTTCCATTTTGTACAAGTCTTTTCACTGTTTCGTCGTACACTACTCGATAGTTAATTTCTTCGCCAGCACTGTAGTATTTTATTTGAGACACTACAGTAATATTTGACAAAAATATTTGACAAGATTTTCTCAAAAACCATTAACTGGGAAAAGTACAGAATTATATAATACAAAGCCGTAACATGGACATTAGATTCGCCAGTTGTGTACTTTCAAAAACAAACCTAACCCAGGCGATTGCTGGACAAAATCTAAATTTTTATCAGATATGAATTTCAGATAATCAGACGGTAGGTAATAGGTGATCAACTACAGTAAGTTCAAATTGAACGTTAAGCCGATTCAAAAGGAATATCAAATTATATGAAATTCGTCTATAATAGGTCAGGCAAACATTTACTCCTCTATCGTGACTAGCGGTGCGGTCAATTCAATTTGAACTTGAATATCTGGTAATGGCGCCAATCATCATTAATACATGTATGTTATCCTGCTCTCTCCACTGAGGGAATCTCGTATTGAAATGGGACAGCGTTAAGACACTTCTCCTACTTTCTTGTCCTGGCCAATTTCCGATTCCTTTTGTAAAATTACAGATACAGCCCAACTCTCCAGACGACACTGATAATGGAATCTCGTTATTTAATATTTCGGCCAGGAATCACACACTCGAAGACGCAGTGTCTCATGCGTGCAGTGCTTTTCATATCTGTCGTGTCACGGAATGAATCAGCAGGATACTGTAGAGATTCTGATAAACTGGTATTTAAGAACACGGACGAAGAAGAGGCCTACACAAACCTGTATGATCGGTGTTATACTTCTAGCCAGACTGAACTTTCATGCCTTCTTATGGATACAGTTCAGGCTATTAATTAGAAAGAGAAAATCTTCAAAACATGCAATGTAGATGCAGGCCATCCAATTATACTCGCCAATATGCTATTGCAACCGATGTTTTGATTCGTACAAACACATGGACGAGCGACTTGTTTATAAGCTGAGCTTTATCGTAGCCCAATATTCTACCTACAGCATTCATAGCCCTGATACAGTGATCCCATAAGGGACTTCCAACAAACGACTTCGATCAAAGGATACTACTGGTGGTGTCATATATCAACTACTGGTCCTTTACAATATATCATAGCTAGTTTTCACGGACGGTTTTAATTTACACCTAAGTTTCACTAAAATGTTTATTCCAACCCTAACATTGCCCTTTGTATTCTCATTGGTATCGTGGACATTTGTCATGGATGCCGACTGGCCATTGGATGTTGATTGCGGTGTCAATGAACATTTTATTTTGTGATTTAGCAATTCTATCTAATTAGAATCAACAATTAATTACAGGAATATGAATATTATGATATTATATATATTTATATATTTATATATTTATCAGGAATATATAATGAGACAAATGGCTGTAATAACGTTCAGTTTTGGGTGACAGAACAATTAACCTCTACAGGAACTCTTGTCATTGGCTAGAATTTCTTTCAATCTTCCAAACGATCCAATGAAAATATTACATTTCCGTTACAAAATTTGAATTGACCAATCAAGTGGTTTATAGTGAGAAGATATCCCATAATCCACTGTTATTTCTATATAACATCATCTGATTGCAACACAAACGAGATTACGTGCTCGATAAATGCTTTGTGAGTGGCTGGAGTTTCTTCCAGGTGCATTAACAAGCCCATGAAAATATTGCAAATCCGTTTGATCACGTGGTTTACAATATCCCACGATGCACTGTTGTAAAAAAGAAAACCACCATTAATCTGATGGCAAAGCAAACAATGTTACAGGCAGGACACACGACAATTCATGAGCCTGACGAATCCGGAAACGGGTTTGTCGAAGACTTTACCACATCGATCGAAAAACATAATAACATCGTTCCGTTCTCATTCTATTTCTTTCGTAAAGATTAGGAAAATAGAGTAGTTCGTCCGATGATTCGAATGAGATTGATCATGATGCTTCAATGGGTCATCCTGGAGGGATGATTTCTATTTTCTGTTGACGGGGTTATCTTAATTGAGCCATGACCGGGCAGCACAGAATCTGCCGATAATGCTCATCGTTACATCACGATGGGATCCTTGCATTAACCTTTCCGTGCCTGGGGGATGGACTAACAAACGTTCCGCCTTATCTTCAGAACGACACAAAATTGAGAGCTGACACTTCGTGACTTTATAGATTATCATACTGGGCATATTTGCTTATCAAACCGAGCAGAAGATCGTGGGTCAGTTCAAAATGGTGGCCATGAGGTTGTTACTGAAACGTTGTGTTTTATTATATTGCTTCAAAGGATTAAAAGGATCCAAACTCTTTGTTTTACTTCAGGTATTTATCTCCTAATTTATTCTTCAGTTTTGCGGAATCTCAACAAATTCTAAAATCTGACCGACAAATAGACCAGAAAGCATGTTTAGAATATTACGTCACCGTGGCGTCATCAGAACTTGGATTTCGTTAAATCTTCTGGTAGATCTTGACCCAAAAAATATTGTGGGAATTTTCAGCCCCCTAGTTTAAATGGTAAGTTCATATCCATAAGAAGACGATTCAACGTATACGTCTCATCTCTTGGTCCGGGTGGGTCCCAAAAATCCCAGGACTGATTAGTTTATTCTAATGTTTAAGATCATCCCTAACCCTTTTATTAGAAAATCTACTGCTGGTCTGATAACCTTATATGCAATATAATTGGTGACCAATATCATATACCAAAGCAATACTCATATCTATATATAGTCTAGTAGCATCAGTGTACATTAACGAGTATAATAACAGAAGCAAAGCTTACAGGCGCTGGCAGCAGAAGTCATTCACTCCTGCCTTAAGCTACTTTATATATGAGCATCATTTCGGAAAACGTGAATCATTTCAGAAAAAGTGAAAGTTATTAAATACGTAGATATCTCATTCACACCAATGTAAATGCACGTTAAGTTTTGATTCAGAGATATGCTCTGTGTGACAAGTTGCATCAATGATCTGAACTCAGTAAGCGGTAAGGCTCCTTTCGATGCTCATGGCAGGTGTGCAATAATTTGGGTGACTATGAAGGTGACGTCCGGAAATACACTTGTGGACGATAGTTGAATCAACCTCCTACAGCGCATACTTCGTTTCACAGGCTCACTCCACTTTACCCCTGCCCACAAAAGTGGAAGATGACCGTTACGACGTTGCTATGGCATATAGAGGAAAACCCACGTACACACGGTTCAGTTTGAATCAGACAGAACAACTCCTTCAGTTTTACACATGCGCGAACTATTTTTCAAGTGCGCTGCCCATATAAACAGGGGAAATAATCTCTCTATCATTCTTTTTCATGCTAGGTTGACAGCGGCATTATGCAAAATTAAAAAGTAATCGAAATGTTCTGCAAACATCGATTTTACTATGTACAATGTCACTTCCGGCGGTGTGCTGCTCGGACGGGAATCCTGATCCTGATCTGATGGCGTTATTTGTTACATGACATAGAACTTTTTTCCTAATCTACTGGTCCTTTTGCCGCAACCAATTGTCATATGTGTCACATTTTAGACCGTGCGACATCGGAATATGGATAAGTCGTATATAAAGTGAAGCAGCAATATTTAACACACCACAGGCCTCTATCACAGTTCGCAGTATGTCGTTTTTATTTTTAGACATGATGTGCATGACATATAGCCACAGTACATGTAAGTCAAGAATTATGTTTCATAGGCGGCTACAGAATTATCAGCAGCAATTTTCTTTTCAAGTCGGAATTCCTCAGAACGTATAGAAAATCTGCACTCTTAAAATCATTCAGGGAAAATTCCTGAATTTCAGTTGATTCTCCCTGAATTGTACAGGCCATATGACTACAATTCAATTTCAGGAATTTTTCCTGAACTGGTCCAGGGGGTGGTTTTTCCCTGAACAAATCAGGCCAAAATATGAACCTGAATTTCAGGACGGGGTTTTCAAATTCAGGGAAAATCCCTAAACTGTTCAGGCATTACTCCAAAAAAAACAGCCTGAAATTCAGGACAGATTTTTATAATTCAGGGACACACTCTGGGCTGTTCAGGCATTATTCATTCCCTGAATTTCAGGTATTTTGTCAGTAGTGGTGAAATTTCAGGGTGGATGCCTGAATGGTTCAGATATTTATTGGCCTGAAAGTTCAGGCATGTTTTATTCAACTTCACTGAAATTCAGGTTAGAATTTACTCCTCAATTTCTATGAGCTAACAATGAACTGTTCAGGCATTGATCAGAAGCAGAGACCAGATTGATTAGAAGGGGATCAATGAAATCTAACTGCACTCGATTCTTTCAGCCCTAATATATTTGTTTAAGTAATGCTGGGGGCTTCCAGTTTATTGCGACACCACTATCTCCAATATTGAATGGTTTAAATAATATTTCCAGAACACGGTCAACTGAAGAATGAAATGTTTATTGAATGACAAAGATCTAACCTGATGAAAAATATTTATGCATATACATTCTGCAGTTCAAACATAATTCATACATGATACTCTCCACTTACACTGAAATTGTGTATTTACATCAACAATCACTGAATACCACCACATTGGGCTCAAGAGAGCAATACTTAGTTCAATCTTTCTTTGAGTACTTTAAAAACAATGCATCAGTTGAGCAACTTGATTTTTTATTCCATATTTTTTGGTGAATGAATGATTTATTGCCTCTATCGAGCCCTTTTACGATAGGACAACTAAACAAAGATATAAATGCAGGAAACACACACATGACCACTGAATGTCCCATAAACACAAGCATCCAGAGTATCAAGGTTCCCCCCCCCCCAAATCCCTGGGGCTATTTTTGTGTGAGGTACTGTGCACATGTTCAAAGTGCCTACTATACGATAAAAACAAAGATAAAGACATCTGCTTGTAACTTCAGAAGTTGATTACACAATAATGTACCAACTATTTTAACATGCCATTATTTAAGTTCAAAATCTGTAAAAAAAATTCCACAAAAGACCGACGGACGGATGCACATGACAAAAATATCCTTTCGTCAAAATTTTGGCCGAGGGATAAAAAGGACTGGGCTACAGTTCAACATGACTAGAGTTCAATATGACTAGATTTCAACAGGACTAGATTTGTTGATAACAATAACATTATGCAATGGAACAAAACCACAGACCGAGAAAAGGGGATATTTTCATTTAAGAAAAAACACTTTAGAAGCCAATTCCAGAAAATATTCGGCCTACATTCACCTTTGAATTTGATAATTTTATATTCAATATCGAATATCTTCATGCCAGTATCTGTTCACAGGCAGCTCAACAAAACAAGTTGATCATCAAGCGCTCCATGAGTACAAGTTCATAGGCAGCTCAACTGATCACTCACTTGATTATCAAGCGCTCCAGGAATCATCAACTTAATGAGATCTCGTTCCTTTGCTCAGCAATTTTAATTAGTATGAAACCCAGGATGTCTTCAACACATACCCTGAATATCATCAAGATGACAGTGATAAAAATCAAAACTGCATCCAACTCTCATTACTAGCACTGAAACTATCAAACTATCCAACAAGCACTACAAAATTCTTGCACAATAAAACCAACTCAAAATAAAACCAAGATTGAGTATCAGGGTTCACACCGTTTGCCTACATCATAATTTCAGGACCCTCGAGAACATTGTCCATCTAGCACAAAAAAAGAGCTTCAAATTCTAAAAGTCCACAGGGGAGAACAAATTAACATTCATGTCTTCCCACGCCATGAAACCTCCAATAATTCAATCTGTCCTGTCACCTTTCAAATACATTTAGTATGCTCTTGTTTCTATACCTGGCCAGGAAAATGTACCAGGTTTTGTTAAAGTTTTAATTTTATGACGTGTTTGTGTCTATGTGAGGACAGCTAAAACACAGGATGTAAGCAATCACAAGGGGAATGGCACATAGCCAGTATATAAACACTGTAGCCTGTAAGTTTCGTGGGAATCTCTTGTTCGGTTTGCTAGATACGGTCCGTACAAGTTTTGGACGGAATGACGGAAGGACAAAGCAATCTTGTTATATGGGGGGGGGGCATAATAATGTTCAGGTTCTCCTATACCGCTTGACAAAATCCAACAGATCATAGACACAACTGTACAGCCTGTAGTCGTTGTGTATCCCGAGGACAGCCTGTATGAACTGCCAAACATGTTCACAATTTGAATTGTACATAATATTACCAACAAAGTGCAGTTTGAAAGTCTTGTCAACTGCACTCATCAAGGATGGTGTCAGACTGACAATGTCCTCAGCTGTCATATATGTGTATTTTGGCATTCCCCGATGTCCAATGGACATCACTTTCGGAGGAGTGTCCTTCTTCTGCCCAACAATTTCTTCTATGACTGTTCCGATCTGCAAAAATACATGTAATATGACTGAATGGCACAAAATGGTAATTCATAAAGTATTGCAGCAGAGAATCCAATGTGTCACATGTAAGGAAAGCAAGGTGCGTACAGTAATGTCTCCATTAAATCGATCACCAGAAGTGCAATTTAGGAGTAAAAATGAGAGGGGTGATGGAAGTTATTAATTCTGAAGGAGCGTCCCTGTAAAACCCAGTGGTCTAACTTTGAAAACTGCCATGTTGTTGTTGCTGTTGCGCCCACGTGTTGCGAGCAAAAACAACTGCGGTTTGTCTTTAGCAAACAAGTTCTAGTGACCGCATTACTGTTAATTAATTAACTGATTATCCCATAGAGCCGGGAGCAGAGTTTGTTCCCACAGCCCCAGAGCTTGAGCAAGGCTCCGGCCTTTAACCCATGGACTTGTTTCAAATATCATAGTGCTTTGTGTGACGGGAAATACCTCGCTGTATGTGCGCTATCGCACAGTGAACAGTGTTTGAGGATCACAGAGTTCTATTTTATTTTATTTGTCATGATTTTACTTCCAAAATCAGTAATCTGTTCACAAAATCTAGTTTTACTGAACGCAAACGTTGTTGTTTTTGTTTTTCATTCAAGTATTGTTGGAAAGGTCATTCTCTGTAGATTCGGGTTTTCCATGATTTTAGCCGATGAATATGAATATATGGACACTACGATTGGATAAAAAGACCATTCACTCCTTAGAAATCGGAAGTTCCTGTGTTCAATTGAATAAATGAATAAGCATTGTTGATTAGTCGGCTGTCTCATCAAAAATGTCTGTAAACTTCTGTCAACCGGAGATCTGATGGGGTCGGAAAAAATTGTGTAATAAAGAAAGAGTTAAAACAAACTCTCAAAATGCTCAGTTAACATTGTGAATGAGCTGTAAATGAAAACTTAATCGTAGTCAATAAATCTGCCTACCGTAGGCTTGAAGTCCCGTATCATTTTATAGTGCCAACCACTCAGTGGCTGTATTTTGTCGAGAATCTAGTCCTTTGCTGGTACTGTCCGCAATCACGTTGTTTGTATTTGAAGTTATTATCCGGATTATAATCTATTCCTTGGTCAATAAAAAAGTAAACTTTGAATCAATTGAATATGTGTTCAACTATATAAGAAATCATACCGTCAAGTTTACGAGAGTCGTTGAAAAGCGGGAACTTGGCAAGGCTAGCTGAATAAGGGGAGCAAAGCTGTCTCGAACAAATATGCCGTTTTGACTTCGATGCAAAATAGTTTAAGCAATTTTTCATTCTAGCCTACACCCTTTTACCCCATGGCCACTTGGGTCTGCAGGGTCAATTATCTAAGGTAAATACGTGGGTCAATGATACAGTAATACATGCCCAGTGGTACGTCCAGGAATAACCAAAACAAAGAAACTACAGCCGTTTCCTGTCAAACTATACAAAGCTCTAACTTCAGGCATTGATGTTTTGCATTTTTTGGACTTGAAGAAAACTGAAGATCAGTGAATAAACGTGCTAAATATTAGAGTTGAGTTTACTCTACAAGGTCAGTAAATAACGTGCCAGGCCGTCTGATCATTCAAAGCACTTGACACTTGTTGTATGGAAATCTCATCAATTTCAGTTCAGTCAGTATATTTTTTTTCAGTATATTTGAAGCTGTTTTCGCCCATAACAGAATCCTGGGAACACCGTTTAATTAAAAATGACAAGAGGACACAGTTTCTATGACACAACATACATAATCCACTCAAGCTGTTAAGCAGGGATTACGTCGACAGGTGCCCGTAGGTCAACAACAATAACGGCGTTATAATTTTATTAATTTGAAATGGTAGTAATAAAAAGCTGTTGGTGATCGTATTTAATAGAATCTTACATCAAAAGCTTCGTTAAAATGGGGGGAGGGGTGGTGGGTAATCAAATTCCGATAGGGGGATTGATTTAATGGAGACATTACCGTAACTACAGGACTGTATGCACAGCCAGACAAGGGGGTAATCCTTCCCTGATTATCACTGTGGGAGAGGAGTGGAACTGGAGTAGGCAGTCACTCACAGTATGTAAACGTATTCAACTTCAACGAAGGTAAGAAATTCCAAGCTACACGCTACTGGTATTGAAAGGGGCAAATACTTTACGACTCACAGGCATTGTCTGTATGAACGAATCTGTCACTTCCTGGCTGGATGGCTTGCTTCTCCCCTTCTTGTGTGGACAGGTCAGCACACGAGGTAACAGATGCAGTGCATATTCTTCAATCAGGTCTTCAAAAAATGAACAAGCATTCAACTGAACCAAGTGGCCGGATTGAAAAAGCGACTAGAAAGTGCAACACATCTAAAACTGCATCGCCAAGTCAAATAATTTTATTTGGCAAGTGCGGTTTTTTTTTCAGACTGGTGACCCCGTTTTATAGTAGGGCGATTTTCTGCGAGGGTGATTCAACTCTCCTCAAAAACGAGCGACTGCTGGGAGGGTGGGGATATAGCCCCAGGGTGTGGTGGATGGGCCCAGCCAAGGCATCATCAGATATTGTGTCTGAAAATCTGAGGGTATGGGGACGGGCAAGGATTAGTTTTGGACATACACGGTAGGGCACATCATAAACATGAACAAACAAATCAACTGCAGAGAGAAAGTCTTGGAGGGACGGTGCAAGGTTGTAATTGACCCTGTTCTGTCAACCTGAAAGGCTTCTACCAGGAGTCACTGAGTGAACAGAATTTAACGTCGCTTTGAACAATATTTCAGCTATGTCGCGCCGAACCAACTGAGCACCACCCAGCCATGTTCGTGCTAGAAGAAATCTTTAAAAGCAGCATGGAATCCACCCTTTAAGACACCGGGAACAACACACACACAGGACGCTTACATGGTGAAACAAGCAGCCAGAGGATGCTAGGTCCCCCGCCGAAATGGCATCAATAGTATTGAGGGCATTGTTGGTTAACAGGGGCAAAGAGGACATAAACTTCTGTTTAACAAACATATTCAAGGGAATAAATCTACATGTATTGCATGAGAAGACATAATTTGCACAGACCGAACAACCGAATCTTGTGACAAGGAACACAAAAGTCGAATTTTGAATAAATGCAATGAAGCATTTGCATGGACAGATATAAAAAAAAAAGCCATAGACAGAATTTGCATCAATGGACCGAATATCCAATATAGGGTTTCAAGTTTTATCGCATGCTGAAACGCAACACCAATCGACATCTCCTGGCAATCAACATGTCAAATTTCAGAGGAATAAGACGAAGCGTTGGAGTTTACTGCATGCGAATACCTATATTCTCAGAGTCAAGCACAGGACAGGATGAACCCTAGTGGTGCCAGCTTCAGGCAAATCTTGCTTAATCGCAATACCATTCGACATCTTTTCACAAGTAATGCATAAGAAATGCATTTAATTTTAGAGGCATCTGACAAATCTTTTCGAAGTTATGGCTTGCAAGAATTTGCATGGACACACACATACAGACATCCACAGAACGATTCGATGATCCCAAGTGGCGCCACCTTCAGGCGGATCTTGTTGAAATACAATACCAATGGGGGCCTGGTCGAAAGGAAAGCATATGTGTATGCCGAATTTCGGACAAATCCAACCAAGCATTTCAAAGTTGTCGCCTGCAAAGATTTAGAACGGTGGTGCCACCTTCAGGCAGATCTTGCAGAAACGCAATACCAATCAAGGTTTTAAGTCCCTCGGGACAATCCAATAAAGGGTTTCAAAGTCTTCACACGGGCATCCACCGATTGTCCACAGGCAACCATGGACATCCGCGTTGCGTCACTGACAGGCACGGACCGTCACAGACATCCACGGAACAAAACCCATGCCAAAGTCCCCTGTGAAAAGTGTTTCAAAGTCTTCGCACGGACTGTTACAGACATCCAAGGAACAAAATCGTGGGGGATCCTTTAACAGAAAGGCAAATCTCTGAATCAACTGCAGGGTTATTGGATTGGGTAGGGCAGTGGGGTAAGGCAAGTAACGAGGTGGTAAGGTGCTTATTGACCCTGATTATGTACTTCGCCGCTCCAAACATCCTCCAACACAAAGCCCACTGTCTATATTTAGAACCCACATTCTAAACTAAATATAGACATCAGATAATATATTACCATTAGAGGGCTCATATTCATCTTCCACATGTAGGCCTTCTCCCCCATGCCGCATCTCTTCCAATAGTTGTCCAACATCTGGATTTTCACTTTTTTTTCAGCAAACTTGATGATGGCCCCTGCCACTTTTGGCCATTCATCAACGAATTCCAGAGCGTCTGGTACAAGTTTTCGAAACTCGTCACTGAACTGTGAAAAGGGTGAAAATTGTCAATGCTTTGACCACAACTAACACGCATTCATAGGACCAAAAAAATATCAGCAACAAACACTCATTTGCTATGTATCAATGCGTATATTAATACCATGTATACAGCAAAGAGTCACAGGACATACATGTAAATAATATAATAATAAAACTTTATTTTCTGCGTTGACAGTGTATTCAAGCATTGACTCAAGTCTTCCAGTACAGTGTGTGTTGCAATTAACTGACAGTGGAATGTGCGTCTCTTTTATAAAATGGCATTTGATGTAGACTGTGACAGGAGAAATTCCCATCAAGAACCACAAGGCCAGAAAGACTAATTCGCATACTACATGAAGGGAAGATCGGTCTACCGCTGTCTCTTACATGTGTATTTGCAAACCAATATCAGATAAACTTACTTCTTGGGACACCACATTGTTTAAAGGCGGGAATTTAGTGAATATTGTCCTTAATGGTGGCTGTTTGACAGCTATCCAGTTCTTTCTGGCATCAAAAGTTTCATCTAAAATTTTCTGGACATCACCATGTGAGAGGGCCTCATGGCGCAGGCGAGTTATTTTCCTGGTTGTGTCTTCATCAAAGTCTTCTGGAAAAAAATAGAAAGTGCCATTTGGCAGTTCATTGATAGAGAGATGCATTTATACTGGAGTGATTTGAAGGCATAAAACATTTGGATTAAAAAATATGCCGTGTTTTTACTCTTCACCCCTTGAGGCTGTGTCCTAGCTGGTGCACCCATAATGATGCCCTATGACACGGTGTTCTAATCCCTAGAGCGGTTAAAAAATTTCATAGGTAAATTTCCTCGCAAAAATAATGCCATTTATTTATTTCTACAACTCAAGAATTCGATGCCAGAGTGTATCACATGATCTCTTCATAATTATTCCTTACTGATTTCATCTTAAAAGTCGATGAAATCATATGAATATGCAATTCTCTTGCAAGATAATGAGTTATAAGCTTACTTCGTTCAAAAATGTCATAGATTCGTCAATTCCAAGTGCGATTCAACTGCAGTATGATTGTGTCCACCGGTTTGATAGCATGGAATATTGCACACATGCGGGCCTGTAGGAGATTATATATTAAGTCCCACGGGCGAAATTTAAGGGGGTCAAATTTTGGTGTCGCGTGTTAGAAACCCCCTAGTTCGAGGAGACTGGAAGAAGACCTGGCTGTCACGTTGTTGGCTCTCGATCCATTTCGTTCTGTGCCGCATTTGGAGTGCAAGTAAGTGTTTGTAACTAATAATATTGATGGCATTCTAAACCGTAGGACCATTTGTTACGATAGAGGGGATTTGGGGCGAGTGAATGTAATTTTCTGGTCTGTTTCTGACGGTGTTTATGTACCTGAATTACACATCTCAGAGCCCGCGGCATAGCGTTGACAGAAGGGAGACGCTATGATACTTAGCTACCTATGTGTGGAACAGACAGTAGGAGTTAATTGTAGGAATAAATGTCACAAACCGTCGTTGTTGTTGTTATACACGTCTGATCAGGTTTCTTAGTAGAACATTCTAGATCAGTAAACTTAGGAAGTTTTGCAGGAGGCGGACTTTGATCTTGTTCAGATAAATTGTCAATCTCTCCCGAATCAGTATAGATCTGAGTCCGATGTTTGGATCGCGACAGTTTCACTTTCTGATGGCGTAACAACGGCACGTGGAGCAAAGAAATGTCTGATTCCCAAGTTTGTCAGAGTCTCAGTTGGTGCCGACACATTCCCGTCATCTCGTTTTGTAGTATACGTCGAGCTAGATTTGTTATGGGACTTCCCAGTACTCCTTGGGCGGCCGCGACGTCCAGACATTGTTCAATAACTGAGTTTCGACGACCAAAACACAAACTAAATCTTAACTAACTCGTCAAGTTATGCCGCCATTGGTATATGTCAGAGTGCGCGTGAAGGGAGAGAACTCTTTCACAGATTTTCGTCCACTAGTCGGGAGAAAATACATCTCGACAGTGAAGATTTTTTTTCAAATAGCGATAAATACACCTGATTTCATTCCGGACAGGGTTTATTATATTTATGAAGTAGCAGATATATATACTCGCGCAATCTTAACATATAAATGTTCGCCAGGTGAACAAAATATACTTCTGAATTTGAATTTGTCATATGATGGAGTGAAGAAAGCACATGGGCCAAAACAGACCTGCGAAGATCACGTGGCCTATTTTGACCAATCACATTTCCTAAACGTATGGGGTCAAATGCACTGGGAATTCCCCCGGGATAATTTCGCGTCAACACAAGACACAGAAACAATGCACTTTGAAGAAGTTTTAAATTCAATCTCGAAAAATCATTTGATACATACGACAACTGCTTTCTGTTTATGTTCAAACTTAAGTTTATTTTTTTTTAATTTGGGGGCGCTAATTTGGGGGCAGCTAATTTGGGCACGACGTTTACCGTCGTGAAAAGCATGTAATATAAAGCCCTGGGTGTCATTTTCAAAACAGATTTGCAGGCATTCTTCGCATTGTGTAAGAGAATAAATCAATAAATCAGTCATCCAATCAATAAATAAATGTGATAGTGTACAAACATGTCTATAGAAATTATATGCAAACTTAACATAGGAATTAGTGGATTTTATTAGACAAGGGGCATAACTCTGCAAAATACTTTCTGACACGACTCATTTTCGATAGGCATCTAGTTCAGGTCAAGAGAAACAACTGTATCACGTTAGGATGTTGTATATGGAACGGTTCTGAAATTATCACAATAACAAATCATAAATGGATTTTTATTTGTAAAAAGGGGCATAACTCTGCAAAATATTGTCCGAGATGACTCATTTTCGATAGGCTTCTGATTTACGTGAAGATAAATAGTTGTAACAAGTTTGGTTGCCATGCATGACACGTTTCTGTAGATATCGCGGTAACGGACTTTTATCAGACAAGGGGCATAACTCTGCAAAATACTTTCTGACACGACTCATTTTCGATAGGCATCTAGTTCAGGTCAAGAGAAAGAACTGTATCACGTTAGGATGTTGTACATGGAACGGTTCTGAAATTATCACAATAACAAATCATAAACGGATTTTTATTTGTAAAAAGGGGCATAACTCTGCAAAATATTGTCCGAGATGACTCATTTTCGATAGGCTTCTGATTTACGTGAAGATAAATATATGTAACAAGTTTGGTTGCCATGCATGAAACGGCTCTGTAGATATCGCGGTAACGGACAGACGGACGGACGGACGTACGGACAGCCGTACATGATGACGACAATACCCCTAGGCCAAAGTTGGCCGAGGGGTAAAAACTGCAGATCGAAGCTGGAGCTGCTGGGAAACTGGCTGAAATGCGATGAAATCGGCAGCGGATTTTGCTGGGAATGTGCCACCACTGTTCGAAATCATCCCTTCTAACAAGAAATGATCGGTATGTGGCCGTAACTTGATTCTTTATACCATACGGACAATAAACGACAAATGTGGTATGGAGCAGTTTGTAACCTAGTGACATTATAGGTCAGTATATAAACGTCAATTACATGTTATAGCTAAGCATGCATGGTGCTTGCTAAAATGCTCCCCGTTTTGGGTTTAAAATTGTACCAGCATATGAATCCAATTAATGTCTAATTAGTACATAGTATTGTCCCTCCTGTATTGTGATTATCTGCCCTTCGTGGGCGCTATGATTAGCGAATAAAACCTTGAACCTCGACGCAATGCAAATGAGTTACGGCCCCTTAAATAATGACCGTGCTTCAAGCATATGTATAATATTTTGACAAGTAAAATCGACACTGATCAAAAACAATCATCGCCATCCGATGTTGTAACCAGAAATATTTGCTTCCTTCAAGTTTTTTTATGACCTATATCTATACTTCCAGCGCATGTGTTGGTAATAAGTAAGTCAAATTGTTATTTTTTGAACGAATGTGAAACAATACAAATAAGGTCAAATTATCCTTCATGATGGTGATGATCCGGTCGCTTTGCCAGGAACCGGTTGGTGCCAACTATTCATATACCACATATAAAGCGGTGGTGGGGTCACACTGTTGTCAGTTTAGCAAAGTATATAATTGGATATCAATACTTACTGTAGTGCAGACGGGAATATGCACCAGCTTCAACACCCCCTCCTCGTCGGTACTTGGAAAATGGCACCGATGAAACCCGTTACCAGAAGTGCGTGCGCATGCGCCCACAGAAAACGCGCGAAATTGAATGCCTGAAATTCAGGAATTTTATCCGCCACGAAGAAAGCCATACCAATCAGGAAACGCAGTCTTAATTTCAGGAATAATTCCTGAAATTCAGGAAAACCATCAGGCATGAATAATTCAGGATGACAACCCCTGAATGATTTTAAATTGAATGCCTGAAATTCAGGAATTTTATCCGCCACGAAGAAAGCCATACCAATCAGGAAACGCAGTCTTAATTTCAGGAATAATTCCTGAAATTCAGGAAAACCATCAGGCATGAATAATTCAGGATGACAATCCCTGAATGATTTTAAGAGTGTGAGCTATCCCAGATGAATGCTGGAGAGAAATGAAGTATATAATATGATTCTGATATAAAAATTACAGCTACTCAATCCGAGTGAAAACAGCAGCAAATTTAATTAAAAAAATTAATTGATTTGCATCACCTATCAAATTTACGATGTTAATTCGAAGTTCAAAATTCAATGCAACTATTAGATAATCTACTCGCTTTCTATCTATTACATTCCATACGAAATCGGTTCTTTACGTCTACTTCAACTGGTCGATATACATCGCGAAGCCCGCTTTTTTATTAACAGACACGTTTAGACGCACTCTTTCCATGAAGAGCATCCAGAAGCTCGTGTTGAAACAAGAGAGAGTTAACACATCTTCCATTTTTCTCCAGCCGTCAAATTTCCGATTTCTTCGTAAAATTACAGACAAAGTCTCAACTGTCCAGACGACACTGCCAAAGAAACCGTTTCGATATTCCATTTACGAGGTTTACACTCGAACTCATACGTAGGGCAGCTATCAAGCTGAGCGCATATTTGTGCCGTAAGGGAGTTTCTTGACACTAGGGCACACCAGGAACTGGCATAAGGCATTACAAACGGTGTGGCATGGTGCGCCGAGGTGGAACTCTTAGGAACTCACTGGCATCCATTTTCGAACTCACCAAAGAAAGGATGGCATATGGCTTGCCATACAATAGCACAGAGGGGATGACAGCGGATGGCATATGCCATTCCTATTGAAACTCCTATCCATGCTGATCAGAACACTATATACTGGGCATAGTGTATTCCATTTGGATAACCGACATATGCCATTCCTTTCAAGGAACTCATGCCCTAATTTCGAGAAGCTCCCTAACAATGTGCGCCATACCAGAGACCCTGGCCGCGTTCAATATCTTCACCCCTGGATACTTCGTTTTGAAACTTCATTTTACTTGATCAAAAGTTGGGAGGTTTTTCGTGAGTATAATATATCTGATGATATTTTCTTAGGCTTTGAATGCAATTGAGACTGCTGTTGCGTACCATGTGCCAGCCGTGCTCGTTAAACACCGTTGCAACATTATGAGTCTTGCATATATACATTGTTTAACCCTCTCCATACCGAACAGGTATGATTTTACCGATAGAAGAAAAGTTCAACTATTGCCTATTATTGACGTACGAAAAATAAATTCTAGACAACTTTTTAATCAAGTTACATCTTGTTGGAAAGCCCAAAGTATCACCTTTGAAACTACAATGTACCTAGACGATGGTAAGTATATATTCGCTTGTTTTATGTTCATGACAGTGTTGATACCCGAACTGTCAAAAATATTGGTACAGAGGAAGTAAAAAGAAGGAAAACAAAATCAAAGAAAACAGTTCTGCTCCACGACGTGGACACTCTTCATAGACGACAGTTGGCTACCAAATATCAACCACCCCACAGCGCATGACGTATAGGGAAAAACCCGCGCCCACGCGATTCAGTTTGGATCCAACCGAACAACTCCTTCAGTTGTGCACATGAGCGAACTATTTTTCATATGCTCTGCCCATATGAACGGGGAAAATAATCTGTAGATCATTCTTTTTAACGCTAGGTCAACATAAGTATTATGCTGAATTGGAAAGTAATCGGAATGTTAGACAAACATCGATTTTACTATATATGATGCCACTTTCGGTGGTGTAATACCCCAGGTGGTTGACCAATACATATTTTTGTACGAATAGTATGCGCATGGTGATTCTTTGACTTTGTAGATTCCCGGCAAGATAAATTATGATCAAACTTTCTGCATGTACCTCTCTTTAATCAACCATGAGCTCGGAAAAGATAAATATTGCCGTAGTGATACTACAGCAGGGGACGTTCAGTACCAGTCATCAAAGGTTCAAGGGTCAATCGGATTGCCATGCAAATGTGTTTCACATACAATTAAACACATTGGCAACAAGAGTGGTGGAAAAAGATGCCGACGTACTGACAAGAAGTCATATGACCCCACATACATGACACAATTGCGGGCTGAACGATTCGGGACTTACATTATCACATGGATCGAATAAAATAATAACTTCGTTCTGTTTTTAATCTTTTGTATGTATTAGATAACGTTGTTCTTCCGATGTTCTCAATGGTAATTTCAAATGCCTAAGTAGATCAGCTTCAGGGGGCGTGTTCTATTTCCTATTGATTACTCAACCCCACGTGGTCAATCTGATAATAATGATGGAGTGTTAGTTCAATTGATGAACTACGGGATGCAAATTGTGGGTAATCTGGACAATCATATGAACTGGAGCGAACACTTTGAAGGAATAGTAGGAGTGTAATATTGGGGGACAGGGCAGATTGGTGCGTTATCACACATGTACACCAGTATCGTCTTGGTATCTACAGACAACTCGACGGAACTGGGCTAATCCAGAACGAGTTAAGACCGCCTGTGAGTGCATAGTATTAGACAAGTACGAGGTTTAATGCCATGTTCGAAAGTTGTTTTTGATGCCAAAACGATAGTCGGTCTAAGAATGTTCTAAATTAATAATCGCCTTTTCTACAGAAAATAAAAAAAACACGTGTATTTAAATTCGAACACAGTTCTTTGTTAATGTAACAAATTACAAATATCTCAGGAAAAGGAGAGGTATTTGAAAGTGGTATATTGCATGTCTGATACTGGTTGCTCACACTGACATAGCTGTGTCAAATAAGCAGAAGTTGTAACAATTATATTAAAATAAGGTGATCATATGCCTTAGATTAATTGTAATGGAGTAAACCAAAATGATTGTTGGGGGATGGGGGGGAGGGTATGTTTAGGCTTAGGTTCAGGATGACTGTATGTATACTCTTCAGTACTTACTTGGAATTAGGATAGAGCTGGGTACTGGACTTTTATAAGATACCAATAATAAAGTAGTATTCCACTGATTACATTCTGGATACAAATAGTTTATGATCTGGACATAAATTGATTGATCATCGACCGCTTTCACACCACTGCGCGGATATCAACAAGCAGTTGAGAACAGATCCGTAAAACTGATCATTGAGATACTGTTGGCTATGGAAGGCGGCCATTCATCACTTCGACTGGCTTAAAGTCGGTTAGGCGAATCACGAAGCGAAGCCGCGATGTCGAATTCGTCACTTCGTATCGTCAAATCGCCAAATCGACTTCGACGTTCGCTACGACTTTCACTTTAACTACGAATTCAACTTTTACTACGACTTCGACTTTCGCTACGACTTCGACTTTCACTACAACTTCGACTTTTAGCAAGTCGAAGTTGCGAAGCAACGAATGACCGCATCCGGCTCTAGCTGCATGTAGCATTTGCCTTCTGGAAGACTGTGTGATATGGAACTTAACTGCGTGTGTGCCCTCTGAATTGACACCTCTAATGACCATGCGACGAGTTCCTTGATTCGCCAAGATAGGCGATCCAGGAATAGATAATCAGACCACATAATGGGCGTATACAAGGGCGGTATATTTCTTGGATAAGTTGCGACATTTTTTTGTCCTCCGCCACGAATGGAGGACTTGGAAATGCTAGCCGTCCGTCCGTCCTTCCGTTCTTCCGTCCGTCTGTCCGTCCGTCCCACATCTTGTGCACTCGATATCTTGAGAACAGTTCAACCAATAGACTTCAAACTTGAGAAGGTGCTTCACATCAGTTAGACGGCCATTGGTATTGGTTTTCACTGAGGTACGTAATACAAGATGGCCACCATCGACCATATTGGATTTTGTCCGTCCCACATCTTGTGAACGCGATATCTCAAGAACAATTCGACCAATCGACTTCAAACTTGAGAAAGTGCTTCACATCAGTTAGACGGCCATTGGTATTGATTTTCACCGAGGTACGTAATCCAAGAGGGCCGCCATCGACCATATTGGATTCTGTTCGTCCCACATCTTGTGAACGCGATATCTCAAGAACAATTCCACCAATCAACTTCAAGCTTGGAAAGGTTCTTCACATCAGTCAGACGGCCATTGGTATTGATTTTCACTGACGTACGTAATCCAAGATGGCTGCCATTGACCATATTGGATTCCATCCGTCCCAGATCGTGTGAACGCGATATCTCGAGAACAATTCAACCAATCGACTTCAAACTTGGGAAGGTTCTTCACATCAGTTAGACGGCCATTGGTATTGATTTTCACTGAGGTACGTAATCCAACATGGCTGCCATTGACCTTATTGGATTCTGTCCATCCCACATCTTGTGAACGCGATATCTCGACAACAAATCAACCAATCGACTTCAAACTTGGGAAGGTTTTTCACATCAGTTAGACGGCCATTGGTATTTGTTTTCACTGAGGTACATAATCTAAGATGGCTGCCATTGACCATATTGGATTCTGTCCATCCCACATCTTGTGAACGCGATATCTCGAGAACAGTTTGACCAATCGACTTCAAACTTGGGGATGTGCTTCACATCAATTAGACGGCCATTGGTATTGATTTTCACTGAGGTACGTAATCCAAGATGGCTGCCATTGACGATATTGGATTCCATCCGTCTCGGATCTTATGAACGTGATATCTCGAGAACAATTTGATCAATCGCCTTCAAACTCGAGACGGTGCTTCACATCAGTTAGACAGCCATTGGTATTGATTTTCATTGAGGTAGTATGTAATCCAAGATGGCTCCCATTGACCATCTTGGATTTCACTCACCCATATTGTACCCATCTGTGTTGTGAACGCGATATCTTGATCTATTCCACCCATCGATTTATAAACCTCACCATCCACAAATCCATATACAACTACTGACTTACATTCCAGTGTTACACTACCCATTACTGCTTCCCAAACCTCCTCAAATAATCTCAACAATTCCAGATAAACGTCTCTTTCCACATACACATATCCACTTTCAAAGTTAATTTAAGGAGATATTGGAAGCGTATATGCTGTATGCTCTCAAACAGGCTACTTGGCGGAGGACCTGCTAGCTACTCAGCTTGTTTAGCTTAGAATGGACAAAATGATCGTGACTTCATGGGTTCTTTCCATAATACCTAGATTCTGCTAGGTGAACAAATTACCCGAGGACAGGCCCTTAGACTCCCATATTCAACGCAATATCACCACAACGATAATGAAAAATGGAAAGACAAATTCAAAGGACTTTGATGCGAGTTTCTCGGTCGAGTCCCTAAATGATCGGTATGCAATTAAAAACCGCCAGACGATCATGGAAGGTTATAATATCGAACCTTGTAAAATTGCGATTGATGACGGCTGTTTTACACCTAATTCCCAATGTTGACGCAGAGGATATGCCTCACGTGTTCACAGTTTTTTTTGTAAGAAGTGCGATCAACGTTATGTTGGCAAGACCAACCCGAAAAATTGGTCAGGAAAAAATAATCGCCTATAGGTGAACACATTTTGGCCCCAACGTTAACCATCGCTTCCACAACTTTAGTATCCAGATCACAGACACGGTCTACCCTTACCGAAATCTGCAGGTTGCGGCAAGGTTGCCGCAAGTTTGCGGCAAGCTGGCCGCAACCTGATCAGTGTGCCAGAACTGTTGGGGAGAGTATGCCGCTAGCGGCAGTCTCAATTGGTGATTCCACAGTGTGCCGGTACTGGCAAACAGTATGCGGAGAGTGCGCCAGAAGAAGATAAAAGTGTGCCACTAGCGGCGCACAGTGCGCAGACAGTGTGCCAGAGCCAAACTGTGGGCCGCTAGCGGCGCACAGTGCACCGAGAGTGTGCCGGAATCAGAGTATGCCGCTACCGGCACACTCTGTATGGAATGGGCTGCACTGAAGATTTGCCAGCTGTTATTAGTTAACCCAGTTAACTTTTGACCCCTAATTTTCAATCTGGATAGGAAACTATCCAAACTGTACCAGTGTAGGAATACATCACAGAAGGAACTATACAAAATTAGTGTACCACACTGTATCACATAGTTGAAGTTATAGTTATTAGGGGAATGTTCTCAGAATGAACAATTAATTCCGAGACAAAATTTCATTGTAGGATTCTAATGTACCTAGTACTAACCTTTCCTATCATTGGACTACCTTTGGTGCACATGAATACATATGTAATTCGGTTCCGGACTTTCAAATCTGGCAGTTGGTGAGAATGGTGGGAGAGTATGTTTGCAACCATGAGGAGTTGTTCCTGCTAACTTAGGCCTGCATAATTTATACTATTTCCTGGTCATACATGATACAGATTTGTATGGTAAGTCTGTTTGAATGCAAAGTAACAGTTTGATTATGGTTTAGGCCAGTCCAGTAATTTTGTAGACAAGTTGTAGTTTTCTCTGCCATGTTGATCATTGGGTTCTTTCATTCATTCATTGTCTGTTTAGATTTCATTGCATGACAGATCTTATGTACAACAGTTTGAGTGGAGTGATTTGTACTTTTCATGTGGAGGTCAGGATGATGTCATTCTGACCACCAGCATGAAAATATTGATAAGCCCAGAAGTTATTGGAAGCCGGAAGGCTGCCGGAAGAGTGCGCGGTGAGATTGC